>CM053791.1:669449463-669614463 GCA_028749045.1 Cupressus sempervirens | reverse complement strand
ATTTCCTTATGCACCCTTGTATGTCCTTCCATATATTTACAATGAAATTTCATCTTCCTTATAAAGGCTACAAAGACTTAGGGTTTGATTTGGATCTACGATCCATATTGAATCTCAATTTCCCGCTCAATACTTTTTTTTTTTTGATTGGTTGCATGCCTTTATCAGTTTTCTTATTAGCTGCATGTGAATTGCATGGGAAAAATAAAAGATTCGATTTTATCATTAAATACCTTGAAGTTTACCTTCTGTCGGCTGCAAAAACTATTTGCATCATAGTTTGTGCAATTTCAAACTTTTATGCTGATCTACTGAGTTACTCAGCTCTTGAAGTATTTCTGATACTCAGCACATGCTGTTTCCTAGATAGCTCGGCACCTAAACAAAACTATATCACTTGGCACCTATTACTCTCGACACTTGTTTCTCTCAGCACTTGTTGACACTCGGCACCTGTTACACTCGACACTTGTTATAGCTTGGCACTTGTTAACACTCGACACTTGTTACACTCAACACTTGTTATAGCTCGACACTTGTTAACACTCAACACCTATTACACTCGGCACTTGTTATAGCTCAACACTTTATCTTACTCGACACTTACTCTTGATCTTGGTTAAGTGTATTGACACTCAATTGTCAAATTTATACTTTAAGCTAACATTATACAATTAGAGTGTCTACTATTCAAGAAAAGAAATGTGATTCAAATAACAAATTAGGCTTGGATGCTCTAGTTGGAAGATTGATAGCTTTTGAATTAGATAACTATGATATTCCTACTTCAAAGAATATTGAATCTGCATTTAAAGATAAGCTCACACTCAAGTAAAAGGGTAAAAAGTCAAAGTCCAATCAGGAAGTGAAGAAGATAGAACATCAAAAGAAAGTTCAGACAGTGATCTTGAAGTTGTTGAAGCCTTGCTTGCAAGGAAGTATTCTAAAGACAAAGGAAAGTACAAAGGTAAAGTTCCTTTGATTTGATTTTCTTGTGAAGACGTTGGTCACATTCTACTAGGTGTCCAAATAAGGAAATCAAGGATGACAAGAAAAGAAACAAGCATAAAGGTAAGAAGGACTCCAAGAAGTACAAGAACTACAAGGATAAAGGTAAGAAATCTTATTTTGTAGCTAAAGACTCTTATAATAGTGAACATGAAATGGAATATACTGCTATGAAAAATGAATCTAATGATGAAGGAGATAAGATGGCACTTATCTCTCATGTTAGCAAAAATGATATATATGGATTATTGATAGTGGCTACTCACATCATATGACTAGTTACAAAACAAAATTTGAGCATATGGAATATTATGATGGAGGTAGTGTAAGATTTGGAAATAATGAACCTTGTAACATAAAAGGAAAAGGATGTATCTTGTTGACTAAAGAACTTGTATGTGACAATGCTTATTGGGTTAAAGGACTAAAGCATAATCTATTGAGTGTGGCGCATTTGAACAACATTGGATTCAAGGTAGAATTCATGAATGGATAGGCCAAACTACTAGATGGGAAAGGAAATTTGGTTGGATCTGGAAGGCAAAAAAAAGGTATTCTATTTTATCTTGATCTTAGTGATTGTTAATGTTTTATTACTCAAGTAGAGGAAATTTGGTTATGGCATAAAGGGCTATGTCATGTGAACTTTGATAATCTGGTTAAAATAAGAAAACATAGAAGAGTAAGAAGTATTCCTAGTTTGAAGAAAATTGACATGGGCCTATGCAAGAATTTCCAAATTGGTAAGATGGGAAATACAAGCTTCAAGAGCAAAGACTATTAGTGAGAAGAAGTCTTGGAAATTGTTCATACAGACTTATGTGGACCTATTGGAATAGAGAGTTGTAGTGGAGAAAAGTTGTTCATTCTTTTTGTTGATGACTACTCTAGAATGATGACAATAATGTACCTAAAAGAAAAATTAGAAACTTTTCAAAAATTCTAGTGGCATTTGGCTAGAGTAGAGAAAGAAACTGAAAAGAAGTTGTAATGATTAAGATTAGATAGAGGTGGTGAATTCATCTCCCATGAATTCAATAATTTTTGCATTGAAAGAGGAATCAAAAGACAAGTATCAGCCCTTGGTACACCACAAAAGAATGGTATAGTTGAAAGAAGAAATAGATCTATCATCGACTATGCAAGAACACTAATGATTAAAAAAAATGTTGCTCTCAAATACTAGAAGGAAGCTATCAAAACTACAGTTCATACCTTAAACAAAGTTTAGTTCAAGAAAGATTAAAAAAAAATACCTTATCAGCTATGGTATGGCTACAAACCTAATATAAGTTACTTGAAAATATTTGGCAGTAAATGTTATATATTGAAAGAATCTAGAAAAGGAAGATTTGATGTAAAAGGTGATGAAGGCATATTTCTAGGATACTCCTACAGAAGTAAAGCATATAGGTGCTTGAATTTTTCCACTCACAAAATTAAAGAAAGTGCACATGTTAGAATTGATGAATTTGTAGAAAAGAGTGAAGAAGAAAGTAACAAGGATCTTAAAGATTACAAGAGTTTTGTTTAATATGAACCTAATACTCTAAAAAATCTATCTGAGAGAAAGGAAGCTTCATCTTTCAAGTCCCCAAAAACTTCAATTGTTACCGAGTTGTAGATAGTGCAACTTGAGCAACAAGGACCCGAGTCATAATTAGAGGCTATTGAGCTAGTTCAAATGAAGCTTGATGGACCTAAGTAATTGTTAGAAAGACTTGAGTTTGAAACTAAAATTCAAGAATATGGTGGAACTCATTCAAAGACCAAGGAGCCTATGTTAGCAAGATACATCAAAAGGTCATGCACCTGATCAAATCATTAGAGACAAATCAGATGGAAGAATGTCAAGAAGTAAATTAAAAGGTACATGTTTAATTGCTAAATTTGAAACTAGAAGTGTTAAGGATGCTCTGGAAAATGAAAGTTGGATTAAAGAAATGAATGAAGGAATAGAACAAATAAAAATGAACAAAACTTGGACTCTTGTTCCTAGACCTAAGGATAAAAATGTATTTGGTACAAAGTGGGTATTTTGAAATAACCTGAATGAAGATCGAAAGTATCAAGTAACAAAGCAAGATTAGTGTAGAAAGGTTATTCTCAAGAAGATGGTATTGATTATAGTGAGACTTTTAGTTGTATAGCAAGACTAGAAGGTATTAGAAATTTACTATAATATTCAACACATAGAGGATTTAAAGTATATCAAATGGATGTCAAATCTACATTCTTGAATAGAATTCTTGATGAGGAAGTCTACATTGAGCAACCAGAAGGTCTTGTAGATCCTAGCAAAAGAGACATGGTTTGCAAACTACACAAAGCATTATATGGTCTCAAAAAAGACCCTAGAGCTTGGTATAAAAGACTACATGATTACTTGGTATAGATTGGTTTTCAAAGGACAAATGACAATAGTAGTCTATATATCAAAGAAGGACCAAATAGGAAGATTATGTTGGTAGGAATATTTGTTGATGATACTCTATTTGCAAGAAATGATGACTTATGCAAAGCATTTTTAGAGGAAATGAGCAAAGAATTTGAGGTGTCCATGTTTGGTGAAATAAAATTCTTTGTTGGGTTGCAGATACAACAAAACAAAGATCGTATCTACATCACTCAATCCAAATATATCAAGGAGATACTAAAGAGATTTGGAATGGAAGATTCAAAACCTGTTGGAACCCATATATCTATTGGATATAAGCTTTTCAAAAATGATGATTCTGAGGTAGTAGATCAAACCACATACATATCAATGATTGGAAAATTGCAATATATAGTGCATACAAGGCCTGATATTACATTAGCAACTGATATGGTGGCAAGATTCTCAAGAAATTCTAGAGAAAATCACATGATGGCAATCAAGAGAATCATGAGATATCTAAAAGGTACTAAAGAATATGGATTATGGTATAAACTTGGAGGCAATTTGGACTTGAAAGTGTTTATAGATGCTGATTGGGCAGGAAGTATTGATGATAGAAAAAGCACTAGTATTGGAACATTCTTTCTTGGTAAGAAACTAGTATCTTGGACAAGAAAAAAGAAAAATTGTACATCTTAATCCATAGCAAAGGCATAATATGTAGCAGCAATAGTCAATTGTTCTAACATTGTTTAGTTCAAACAACTATTGGTAGGAATGAAGGTGGAGATCAAAGATCTAGTAGTCATATATTGTGATAACACTAGTGCAATCAAAATATTAAAGAATCTATTCCAAAACAAAAAATATTGCTATAAAATATCATTTCTTAAGAGAATTAGTGTAGAATAAAGAAGTCAGATTAGAATATGTGAATACAAAAGAATAGATTTCAGACATATTCACCAAGCCATTACCTAAGGATGCATTTTTGTATCTAAGAGGTAAGCTAGGGGTCATTCCCCTATCTAAAATTCACTAAATGAAGCTTAGTGAATGCATCAACCAGAACCTATTGAAAATCAATAAGTTGGTGTAGAATTAGCAAGAGCATATTGTAGATGAATCACTACTTAAGGTGCATTGGTATTTACAAAATTATTGTCTTTGGTATGTTTTTTCAAAGAGGGATAAGTTTAATGTCATATCTTTGAATTTTTTTTGGAACTATAATAAAGTAAGGAACCAAAGATGTTAGGATTAAACCACAGACATAAATAAAAATTACATGCAAATATAACCAATAATAGAAAATAATAGATCACATAGAAAAGAACACAAGACACCAAGATTTAACATGGTTCACCCAATCCCTAGGCTACGTCCACCAAATAGCAAGTCCGATATTTTTATGATCCAGTGATTACAACCTGATTACAATCTATAATCCCTTACAGCTCAGTACCATCACAAGAACCAATTTCACATCAAAACTATGAAACAATCCCTAACCCTAAGCCCTTTTATAGAATTATTTTTACCACTTTAGGGTTATAATTATTAATTACATGTTAGCCCAAAATATCAACAAAATAGGACTTGATAAAATAGGGCCCAAAAGAATTTGTAAAGTATGTACAGTACTTTCCTGATTAGTCACCACAAACTAACAAAAGGGGGAGAAGTTTTCCATAGAAGAAGTTTTTTGAAAGAGGGAGAAAGTTCTAAATGAACTTGGTAGTAGTTATTTTAGACCGAATCCAGTGAAAGGAAGAGCTCATATTGATAGAGGGAGTTCTCAAGGCCAAATCCAAAATTTCATTATGCTACATCATGTGGTGTTTCCATTAATGCAAAAGAGGGAGATTGTTGGATACAATTGGCTAATTGTGTGTTCTCTTTGATGTTACAAAAATGTCATATCATTATCAATCAGTATATGCTAAGATCACTTGGGTAGTGAAGATAGTTCTAAGTGTCTAGTGAGTGTTCCTATGTTTTCTTAGTTTAGAAGGTAGCGTCCATCAATTTCACTCAAGAATCAAAAGAAAAGTTTCAAAAATTGAGTGTTAACTGAACTCACTCAGTTAATGAAGAAAAGTTGGATGGAACCAGTGCTAACTAAGCTCACTTGGTTGTGAAAGGATTTTTGCGATTTTGTAGTGTTAACTAAAATTCTCTTGGTTAACAAAGGAAATAATTTCTGAGTTAGTTTCTATTGAGCTAGGTTGGCTAACGAAGGATTTTCTTATTTTAGCATATTAAGCTTAATTGATTTATCTTTTGATTCCAGTCAACTAAGGTGATGAATATTGATTATTCTAAGTTGTGTTTGAGCTGACTTGACAAAAAAAAGATATAAGTATAATGTCAATTCATGATTTCAAAATGTGTAAGTAATGATGATGTGATTGAAGATTTAATGATGAGAAGAGGAAGAAAATTTGAAGGATAAGAAGAATATCCTCATGGAGCAGTAAAGATATTTTCAATCATGAAGGATCAAGTACAAGCTAGAACAAAGATCTGTAATCAAAAAATTAGTTGCATTCAAATTAAGTCATCTCATTGTTACTCTCTAACCATTGTAGTAGTGATCTAAATCTCCTAATAGAGTTGGCTTAATAGCTATTTTTAAATCCTCTAACAAAGTGGCAATCCCATTGAATTGTTCTTAGGACCACTAACAAGGCCACTCCTAACAAGGTGATTAAATCCTTTAAATAGGATCACACCTAATAGTGTTTTTTTGTGACTTTAATAGGGTTGGCTCCTAATAGTGCTCACTTCAAAAGAGTGAGAATAGTAACAAGTTGCATTTGGTGGTTTTTCTCAAATTGGGTTTCCACATTAAATCCTGGTGTCAAATGTGTTCATGCTATTTTTTTTTTATGTGTTTGCAACTAAGTTAAAGTATTGGTAATCAAAAATAACATCTAAAGGTTTATATGTTAATCATTTACCAAGCTAATCCAATTATTATTGAGTTACAACATTCTGTGTGTTTACTGAGCTTTAGTAGTATTCAATTATCTATTTGCATTTTGTAGTAACATCTAAGGGATCTAAGATTTATTTTTGTAGTAACTGATTCACCCCTCCCCTCTTAGTTACTCCTCTTATATTTCCAACAAGTTCCACAATAACTTCATCCCAATATATTGTGTGATTTATTTAATGTACTAATTCCTCCCCTCTATTCAATGATTGGTTCATCTTTTCTCTCATTTCATGGATTTGACCTTCTAAAATATTTAATTCCAACTTCTGGTTTTCCATCATCTTATCAAGCCTAAAGGTAACGTGATGGGATGCGGGATGGGTGAATCACTTCCTTTAATTTTTTTTACCATTAATAATTTGTCTCCCTTCTTATGGACAATTACCATTTTAATGTGTGTCCATAATGTCATAAGCTGAAATGAAAGTAAACACATTCATTCCAATTCATCACAAGCACATAATCACATCATCAAATCAATACATTTGACACAATGATTTGGTAACATAGAAAGCATTGGTTAGAGAGAAAATTGTGGTGTGGATGATACCTAAAAATCCTTCTTTACTACAACATAAAGGTTTCCTATTAGGATATAAAATTATGTTATAATTGGTGACTTATTCTATTAGGAGTAACACAAATAGATCTATTAAAGTCTACCTTTTATAAGGATTTTATATTATTTTTTAAGTGTGCACTCAATTAAGAGATTTATAATAAGGAACTATCAAGTCCACTTGGTTAGGAGATTTTACTACTACAATGGCAAGAAATTAACATTAGTAATCTAATTGCAATTCAGCTTACATTTCCTATTCAACCCTACTTTATGCTTAGTACCAATATATAACCTTCTATGATTGGTGTCACCATTTCCTTCCTTTGCTGCTACTTGATAACTCTTCTCTACAATAGATTATTCTTGTTATCATTACATCAATATAACCTTGTCTTATAGCCCTCTAAACATCTCAATAAAAACTCTTAATCTATTATGGATGTGTCCTTATATAGGAATCTTTTACCTCTACAATGTATAATGTAATGAGGGTTTAGGAAGCTTTTAGAGTTTGCATTTGATCAATATCTACAATTTAAATTCATCCTTATCATCATGTCCATCATCCTTTTATTTTTTTGGTGATCATTCTACCTAGGAATCATTCAACAATTAAATCTCTCTTCCTAATAAATCTCTTCAAATCTTCTCTTCAATCTTGCTAACAATATTTCCTTTGGCCAACTTTGACACTGAAATAAATATTTTTTAAAAAAATTCACTTTCATATGCATATTACTAAAAAATCATAAAGAAATTGAAGATGATGTAAACTAGATATTTGTAGAACTTTCTTCCTAGATTCTAACAATATTTAAAAAAAAAATTCCAAAGTGATTGAAGTCCACTTTTCTTTCTTCTTTGAGAAGTGGTTTATACAAACAATTAATATTTTTAAAGAGTGATGGCTCTTTTGATCAACACAACTTTTTTTTAAATATCATAACGAAAAAATTCTTTCAAGGCTAGAATAGTAGCATGATACCTACAAACTCTAGTTATTTGAATTCAATTTTATTAAAAATTATAGAATTTATTTAATTGTAAAGCGAAATTAATGATAATTTAGACATAGGTTAATTTTGATTGATATAATTTCATTTTTATAAATCAAAATAAAAAAAATTTCTTGTTTTTTGAAAAACGTAACACATACTTTTGTACCACATATTTTTCAAAAATTATTTTCTCTCATTTTCTATTTTTCCCAAATCTTAAAATTTCTAGAATGTTTAGAATAACTAAGAAGTGAGGGGAGAGAGGACGGGGTGGGGGTGGGGGTGGATAAACTATTTAATGTCTATAAGTACCATTTGAACATCAAAACATTAAACATTATCTACTCTGCTTATCCTGATGTAACTAAATCTCTACTATATACTGATAAATGAAATTACTTGTTCTTCATTGTCCTATTATAAAAGACTTTGTTGAATGTAACCATTTAAATATAAATCACCATAAAACATTCAATACAAGTTTGACACTAGATTTAACGTGGAAACCCAATTGGGAAAAACCACCAGCAACGTATCATCATTGATATAAGATTATGTTGAAGGGAAGAACCTGTAATGGAACAATCATTATTTTTTCAATGATGTCAAACCTAGTACCTACTAGTGAGACAATTTATTTTTCCTTTGAAAGCTATCATTTAGTTGATTGATGAAGAGGATTTGAAAAGAGGAGATAACAATAACACCTAGATAAAGGTTGAGTTATTTGGTATGTAAAAGAAGCACTAAGACCAAGTAAGACATTAAAACTATCAGGGTATACTTTAAGAAACCCAAAACTTGGTGAAAGGTGCAAAAAATCTAACAAAAAGAATAATTTTTGTGGCAAAATTTTTTAATTTACAAAGAAAAAATAATAATCTCCATTGGCAAATCATTCATAGTCTCTCAAACAATGTGTAAAATCTAAGCAAATTATGTTGTTTTAAACCACAAAATATACATTGGCAAACAAAAAATAATTATCATAGTAAAATATTAATTTTTTGGGCTAATCATTTCATTGTATTAGAAGGAAAATATATACATTAGTGAATAATAATATTTCAAAATCAAACATAAATTTTGTGGGCAAATTAATTCATTGTGCTACTACTAGACATAAAATATATACATTACAAATATATGGTTAAATTTTATAATGATATTACAATAAAATAAAATAAATTAACTCCTTACAAAATAAGTAAACTAGAAAATGTATATCTATCTCTCATCTCTAAAAGGGATAGAAACTAACATGGCTAGAAACAAGATTGGTGCAACAATTTTTTTATTAAAATATTTAGATGTATGTAATACAAAATGAATACACAAGTAAGATAACTTGTGAACTATTGAAAAGAAAGGTGTGATGTTATGATGTGAAATTGGTCCCAATATTCCCAAAAGGGACATTTATTAGCATAGTGTCCTACTATTCCACTATTAAAACATTCAAAGGCTAACTTACTATATACTTAATACATTGTTTAGTTAAGTGACA
This sequence comes from Cupressus sempervirens, assembly GCA_028749045.1. NCBI lineage: Eukaryota > Viridiplantae > Streptophyta > Pinopsida > Cupressales > Cupressaceae > Cupressus > Cupressus sempervirens. The sequence goes on along the minus strand of CM053791.1, from coordinate 669,605,007 downwards.
CATTTTACCACTTCATTTTAATAAATTCATATTTATTTTTACTTTCATTGTTCTCATATTTTGACATCATTGATTCATTAAAGATTCAAAATTATGCTTCATATTATACAATTCATTCTCAAATATTACCAAGATGTTTCAATTAATCAAACATGCATTTTCAACCCATAACTTTTACATATTATTTATCACCCAAAATATTGGTAATTATATTTCTCATCTTAGCATTGCTCTCATAAGGCATAAGTTAATCTTTACAATTATTAAAGATTTTTAATACCAACTAATTTTAGATGTTAGAGAACTTATGTTTATGAAAAATGTCTTTATTTCTTCAATTTGTTCAATCCAATATATTAATTTACGTATATCTTACTATCAGTGAAACCATCACACATTGTTGATGCGAATGCTAGCTCTATACATGTTTGTATTAGAATAAATAGGGAAGTGTAGCTTGAGTTATATTGAAGCCATGGGTTAGAGAAGATCCATCAACTACTACAACACCATCTCAATGCCTCCCATAATTTAGGATAAGTGAAGTTCTTTCAAATTTAGTTGATGATTGCCATTGCTCCTCCTAGTTCTCTGAGTAGGGTTTCCCAAGGGTTGGAAAGAAGACTTTTAACAAAATAACAAATAGTTTTCATGTTGATTCTGCGCTAACTTTGACCTTGTCATAGAATTGGCCTTATTTATGAGTAATTCAACAATTTCATGAGTTTTCCAAGATTTTGTATGTTATTGTAGGTAATTCAACAATTTCATGAGCCATTTTTAGAGATTTTAACATTATTTAAGAGCACTTTTACATACAAAATACATTGAAATTCAAGCCCAAAAGTGGTCAACATTTTTCAATGAATCAGGATTTGTTTAGAGAAAAAATCAACTGGCTCTAGGATTCAAGATTAATTAGGTATAGTTGCAATTTTTTTGTAGATTATAGTGTTTAAGGTAAAAACAACACATAAATTTAGGGAACTATTATAAGAACCCCCCGACAATATAGGTAAGAAAATTCCTATAAATTTACATATGAATTGTCAAAGAAATATGAATTGGAAAGATAATATTTTTTGAATGTACAGTTTTCAGTCTACTCTACCTAAAATCTCAATAAAAGCTTCGTTGAATGGATGTGACATTTTCTCAAGAAAAAGGGTGTTGGTAGTGTGCTTGGAACTATGGAAAATCACCAATTATGATGTATATCCAAATTTTATTGGAATAGAAAAAATATTAATAAAAAAAATATTTATAATTTTGGATTTTACATATGGTCACAATAGAAATGGTGACAAATGAAAGGTTTTGTGAACAAATTTTGAAGTAGAAATAATTTTTTATGGAATATTGTTGAAATACTGGTGTTTGAATGACAATACCACATATGGTAATAGGTCTCATTGTATGGAATTAGGAAGGATTAACAAGTTTCTTATGATCTTTTAGCTTATGATTTTAACAGTCCCTAGTATACCCTACTCCATACCATAGAGTTGACCTTGAATCAACTTGTGATCTACTGTTAGATGCAATAACAATGGATCCACATTTGGGAAAACCATGACAGATGCTTTGGTTATGATTGCATATGTGTTGGAAGGTTGATATATGTTCTTGGGATGTTGAGAAACCTTTTGAAAGAGTAGAGCAATAAAGTATTGGAGTTTGAAGGCTGGTTATAATATTCAACACTAAAATCAAGTAGGTAAAACCAATTAAGAATAATTATAAATAAACCTTTCTATTTCCATAAACATATTAAAGATGTGCATTTGCAGTTAAAACCATGTTTAATAATGTCATGTTGCCATCAGTGAAGGATTCTCATTGCTAGTAATATTGATGTTGTTAATATCTTCTATTGTGTGGTTCTTCATTACTAAATTGGCTAGCTGTGTGAGGACCTTTTTTAAAGCTTTGGCATCAAGATATTGTGTGTTGTTGCATGGACATTTTCATGAAGACTTTTCTTGTTATGTGTGGAGTTCTCTATAACTATGAAGTGTTCTCATTTTTCACTGTTAAGCTGAGAACACATTAAATAACTAAAGAGTGTGTGGCAACAATTTTTTACTTTATTAACCTACCTTAGAGATATCACTTTCTATTTGAAATTTTTTGACATAATAATACCATTCTCTGTGCATTTCTAAGCCCTAGAACTAGTATTGGAAAGTAAGCAACAAGCTACAATAGTGAGGAGAAACCTAGATCACCATCTCAAGTTATTCAAAGGATTGTTGGAAGACATTATATCTAGTTTGAATGTTGTTTTAGTATAACTAATGAAATCTATAAAAATGCATACCGGAACATGAGTCTCATCTAATATTGAAGGTCATCTATCTCTATTACTTGTTAAAATTGTAAATTTCTACTCATGGAAAATGACATGGATTTCAATCTAAGAAGTGTTCAAAATAGTGGAAGTAATATTGGTTCATTCAAGAGAGTTTAATGGATGTGAGGCTATTTGTAAAGTCTAATTTCATCATGATATACAATAAACATTAATTTACTAGAATTTGAGAACCATATTCTCCTTGCAAGAAAACTATTGTTGAAATTTCTCAGTGACAAATTGGTTGAAATTATGGAGGATCTTACAAATATGTAGGGTGTTTATGTGAATATTACCATCTAGGACCATAGTCTTAGGTAACCCAAAGCATGAGATAGCTAGTTAGGAATTGACTCTTAGCAGAAGTGACTTAAACATGGAATACTCACAGTGAGAATCAAAATGTACAGAATCTACAACTTTGAACCTAGCCCAAATCTATAAGCTAAGAGATTTGTATTAGCTGATTTAAAGCATGAGATGTGGTAATACCACTCAAAGCCTAAAGGTAATGATTTACAAAAATAAAAGAAATTTTGATAGTAGCTTGGTTGGTTTGAAGTTATTTTATTTACAAGAAATACAATTATAAATAAACCTTTCTATTTCCATAAACATATTATAGATGTGCATTTGCAGTTAAGACCATGTTTAATAATGTCATATTCCTTAGCAAAAACAAAAGTTGCTAATGCCCTACATTCATTAGTAATAGCAGCGATGACACGCATCCATAAATTTTCACTTGTAGTTCCCCTTAAAAGGCTATGCACCTCATGATCTACTTCAAATGATGATGATAACAATTTATCAAAGAGACTAATTTAGCAGTTATCGAAAAAGATATTAAGTTGTCCCAATAAAAATAACATTATGTCAACAAGGAGTAACAAAAATCTTGAACTCTATTTTTGTAAATTATAATTGTAATATGACTGAATATGGAAGAAGTAGAGTATAGCTATAAATACCTTAGAATTGAATACTAAATCACGTCATTGAATTAGTCTCAAATGTGATGTTTCTATATCCCATATGGACTCTAGATCCTGACTGACTAGTACTAATAGGTTCCTCTTCATTTTGAGTCCAGTATTCAAATTCCAAAAAATCCTCATCTTCATTCTAACTTTGAGATCTAAATTCATCATTTATGTCAAAATCAATAGTAGCACCACCATCTTTTGAAGTGTTGCAAATGCTTCATCTTTCATGCATGGAATTCCAAATGACTAATGACCTATCATAAGGAAAATCTCTAACATTGTATTCAATTACAAACAACTTCAAGAAAGTTTCCAAAATTTTGTCTAGTTTTTTTTTGACCTTTAATTTGATCAAAAACCCCAATGCACTAAAAAATATCTCATCTTCTACTGACCCTAATATCATTGTTTAATATAAATCAACAAGTTTGAAATATTATGATATTGAAGTATGCAATACTTCACTCTGACTTATCCTTTTCCATAGCCTTGTTATTGCACTAGGATCGAATGGATTCTCAAAGTTTTCCATCTAGTGTTTTATACACAATGCAAAATGTTTACATTTTTTTTAAAGATTATTTGAATCTAAGATTCCTTGTATTGGTCATCGATTGCAATCTGTAAGCTTTGAAAACTATGTTATCAATTTTTTAAGTTTATTATGAAACAACTTTGCATCGCTTGGATTATCTCCAAAGTGTTTCCAAAATTGAGGAAACACACAACTCATGGCTTCAAGAATTTTTTCTTGAGGGAATCTTTCATGAATCTCACTTCAAAGTTGGTAGGAAATAGACTTCACATTTTCACTAACATATTTAAAAATCTTGTCAAAATCATCCTTTCTAATTGGTAGTACTCTACCTCTCTTGCTTGTCTTAGATTGGTGCATTAGGATTTCAAATCCTTTCACAAACACACATAGCTCATTTTTTTGCATTGTATCATAAAAAATTCTCAGCATGATTCAAATTTGTAATTATCTCCCACCTTGAAAAAATTGGGCAATGACTTGTGAGATCTTAATACAAAATATCCAGAGCCATGGATGTCATTTTACATAAATCACTATACTCATAAATATACATAGTTTTGTCTTGGGATTTCTTAACAAGTTTGTTCATTAAATCCAACAGGGGAGAAGATTAACTAAAGTTAATAGGCTCTCTATATCACTTAACTTATTTAACAAATTAGGAGCTTTATCTATTGTAAGGCATTGCTCATATATAACTCCAATCAAGGGTTTATATTCTACTAGAACTCATTCTACTGGTCCATGCAAAGATATACATATGGTCTCAGCATCCTTGAGAATCTTATTTTTTGTTGTTACTCCCTCAAAAAAAATCTTAAATTCTACAAAATGTTTAGGGCTTCTGCAAAAGTAGGAGTGGAGTTCATAGATTAGATCTTCAACTTTTGACACTATAGGAAAACTACTTACAATATTATATGCTAAATTCATTTGGTGATCCATGCAGTGTATGCCAAGCATGTAAGGTGCAACACTAGTTTATAATCTTGAACAAAGACCAATCCATTGCCCTTGCATAACTGCAGCTCCATTAGCTCTGACATACACTAAATTCTTGGCAATTGTCATGTCATCCATACTAGAAATTTCATTCAAAGCTTTTTAAACTTCTAAATATAATTTTTTTGCAGTTGAATTGGCCCTCATTTTATAAACACAAAGTAGATGAGCTCAACAGACATGTTCTTTTACAATATATACATGCATATAGACCCAAGTAGTGCTATCTACCACAATGACTTTATCTAAGGATAATGAAATGAACTTGGATTCTTTTACTTTCTTGAACATTTTTATTTTCCACCTTAGAAAGATAGCAAGATAGTTTTTCATTTCCCATCTAGTGTATATTGACCAATGTGACATAGGATAGTGAGGAACTCTCTCAAAAAAAAAAGTACTATATTTTGCAAAGTCTCTCCTAGGTCACCCTCTTGATCGAATATGAAAAATAACACTCATCTAAATGGTCTTTGCCAAGTTTGCATCATTGGCTGCATTTGAAGCCCAACCTTGATTGAATTACTACTACTACTAGTACCAATTACCACTATTTTCTTGAAATGATCTTCATTAACTGTGGCATACTTAACATGAAGGCATTCTTCCTTTGATTTCCATCTCACTATTGCTACTTTCTTTCCATCTATGATTTGTTTATCATGAACCTTACCAATATGATTTTCTATAGTGTCGATCTTTAGTTGGAAATTTTCTCTCTTTTAGCTTTCTAGTAAAAATCATACACCTTAATTTTGTTGGTTGTGTTGGGACTAAAAATTGCATGGTCAATTTTGAGTACCATTGAGAATTTTAAGGCCCATAAGCGCTCTTTAAGTGTCAAACAGCAACAGGAAGCCCTGTTTGCATTTGAATATCTCACATCCAGAAATGTTTCATGATCCACCACTTTGGGAGTATCTAGTGTCCATACCAAAGAGCCAATGTTTCAGATTTTGAGTTTTTTTGAGTCTGTTTGCCTAGGTTTTGAATCCTTCAAAGTTGGTCAGTTATCAATGTCATGTTGATATGAAATGTTCATAATTCTGGGAAGCCCTGTTTGACGTGCTATAACTTTTGACCAGTTGACCAAAATGATATATTTCCTTTTGCATTGTATTGTAGACATCAGAGACTTGTTATTTTTCAAGTTTCATATCATGAAAAATCCATTTGATCAGTTTTCAAATGTGATTCCAAATGCAATTTCTATCTTTTTACTGGTGTCATAAAGTGCAGATTGATTGGAACCATTGTTCATGATGTTATAACTTGAGATCCATGATTTCCTAGATCAAATGGATTGTACCACTATGTTGTCCTTTGAAAATACTTTAAGTGTGCCAGTTTTTAGGTCTTGATGAATCCATCTGCACACTTTCCTAGGTCAATTCCATTTGCAAAACAAATTTGTTGTCAGTGTTTCAAGTTTGCAAAATCTAAGTAGCTCACTTTGACTAATCATCATTTGCATCCTATTATTTTTCATGAGCCCAAATCACAAATTTATACTCATCTCATGACAGAGAACCAACATCCTAGTTTTTGTTCTCCCAAGTGCCCATTTAGCCAATTTCTAAAGCCGATTCTAAACCCAATTTATTGTTTTCTAACATGTTTCTTGTAGGCAGTTCTAAGAAGGTAACTTTAATAGTGAATATCTTATTCGACAATGTGCAAGAATACATGCCAACTTTCAGAGTCGGGTTAGAGGTTTGGGTTAGTTTTTAAGGCTAGTCAATAGACCTTCTTGCATGAATTTGACAGTTTATAGATAAGTGATGAAGTGAGGTTTTATTGATGGTTCAGTGATTGAACTTGATTCTAATTAGTTCAAGATGATGAATAGATAAATTTGAGGTTTCAATTGTTTGAAAATAAAAATTTTTTTAGTTAGACCCACTTTGGGGGCCGACTAATCTTGTCAGATTGATAAGATTGTGTTTATTGTGTTTACACCAATTTTTATGTTTGCAAGCTTGGTACACTCAATGACATTTGGTCATATATTTTCTTGCTAGTCCATCTACGGACTTGTGTAAAGAGGGGGAATGAAATCTTTGTATATCTTATTCATTGGATTATGCATTATCACTCTTCTCCGAATGTTATTTGCTCCTCCTTTATTGCAAGGGAATGCTCCATATAGTGTTTTATTTGTCTTGACCAAAGAACATTGAATATCATTTTCTCTGAAAGTGGGCTTATATCACACTGTCTCTCTTAGATGACTAACTTGTGCTAGGATTTTCCCCTTCTATTGTGGTTACTTTTCTCATACACGGTTCACAAAAAGTGAGGAACTTGTATGTAACTCGTAGGTGAGTAAATAAAGAAGAAAATAAGTGCAAAACTCACTCGATAAAAACATCAAGCAAAAGGTGGAAAAACCCCTCTTTCTCCAATTCTTAGAGGAGAAAATTGGTGTTAAGTGGTAGATGTATATAAAAGGGGAGATGGCACCCAAAGCATGCTTAACAACATATAAAAACATGTGTGTGTTAACATGTTAAGCTTCCCATGCTTTCTATGGTTTTAAATTTTTAATGTAGACATATGAAGTGAAAGAAGTAGAGCTCATGCATGGCTATTTGGAAGGCAATGTTCCTAATTGTGTTGGATGATGAGTACAAACTAGTGCAAGGGAGGTGAAATTCTAAAAAAAGAAAATGCAGTTAAAGGAGGTAGAGAAGCTGCTGTCCATTCAAAAAGGAACACATAGTAAAGAAAAGTAAGCTCCCACATTTGAAGAATAAGGGAGAGTCTTCTATGCCAAAGGAAAGAGCCACTGAAGAAAAGGGAACCTAGGCAATGTAAAAAAGGAAGATGGTAGCATGTTTAAAAAGATCCCACACCTACAAAAGAGCAAGCTCCATGAAAAGACTAAGCCGCCAAGAAAGGAACAACAGTCACATAGGTCCAAGAGGAAAAATATTAGCATAGGCCAAAGTTTGGAGTCACATATGCCTTCAAAGAACATGAAGTCACAGGTTTAGAGAGAAAAGGATTAAAAACAACCCCGCTCCAAGAAAAGCCTCTCATGCCAAGAAATAGAGTAGGTAGAATAAGGGAAAGAACACGCATTAAAAATGAAGTTCCATGTTTTTAACAAACCAAATTATCTAATTTGTAGCACTTGCCCATGTTTTGATATGGCTGCAACATAGAGAGAGCCCATGCCATAAGGAACGAAGCTGCTACTTTTTAAGAAACTCCATGACATGGAGCTAGGTGCCCAAGAAAAAATAAAGCAAATAGAGGCAACCTACGGTAGGGAACCCAACTTTTTAAGGCATCCATAGCTCCACACAGGGTAGAGAAAGAAGATTAAAACCTCACATTTTAAAATAGGGACTCCATACACAGTAAGAGCTCCCACACACAAGTGAAAATAAAAGAGAGTGCAACACTAAAATGGAGGACACCATTAAAGGGAGGTAAAGCCAGTAAAGACCATTATTCCACATTCACCATCGGAGGCCTTTTTTATACATTTAAATGCTAAAATGTTTAGAACTTAAGTGTCTAAAGAGTAATAGCTTTTATAAGCCACAAGCTCTTGTGGGCCCATGTAGCTAACTTGAAGGTGACATCAGCATGATGTAGCCACAATTTTAAACAAAGATGCAAGAATGATGAGGTGGTGAGTTCAAACCCAATTGCATGAGATGACACCACATGGTGAGATCATGTGGTGTGCACAATTCTACAAGGTGAAAATGCTTAGGAGATAAGTATTGCGGGAATGTGGGATGTTTCCATGTGGCAAGCAGGTTCCGTGCGCAATGAGGTGGCACCAAAGGGGTAGTTTCAAATGGATTCATAGGATGCTACCATGTGGTGGATCTGACGACATGCGCATCCTCGTAAGATTGAAGTGTTTGATGGTTAGGAAAAGCAAGTAAGCGAGATGCTAACACGTGTCTGTGGGCCCTGCTCTGATGATGACATGGTAGGTGTGCAAAAATGAACAAATCACAGAGTGCCACATGGCAAAAGGGTGGTCAAACTAGGTTGACCCTAAAATTGAGGAATAGGGAGCAATTTAAAAATAATAATAAAAATATAATTTTCTATTGTTTCTCAGAAGCTTTGTACATACAAGATTTTTAATTTCAAAAGGGGCACTTTCTCTAAAGTTTTAACTTTAGATTAATTTAAAATTTTCAAATTTTAAATTGTTGAAGTTGCATGCCTGAGTCTTCTGCCAGGGGGTAATTTTCAAATTGACTTCCTGGGCATTTTTAAGAGGCTAAATATGTGATGTTATATATTGTTAGAATTGGGAGAATCTGAATTTTCCAATTATGCAATTAGTTTCTACATAGGAAGCAGTTTGTTTGAGCTATAAGGGGTTTTCTATCAAGTTTCCAATTTGCAACTATATTCAGGTATCAAAGTTCAGAACCAATTTTTGACATGTTAATGACTTGAATGTGGTTAAAAGGTAGTGAAAATGCAGTTTGGGTTGAATTTGGTCACCCATGCACTTAGTAAGAACTCAAATTTCACTAGAATTTCATAAGGTAAATCAGATATTTTGGATGCAAAAAGGTTTTTCATCATTGAGCAAAAATATTTCAAGATCAGTTACAAGTAATTATGAAAACAAAATCAAATCAAAGGGGTAGAAAGATGAAAGAGGTTTTTAGTTGCAAGAGATTGAATTTCAAGTGGATAGATGTCAATTGCATAATAGATCCAGGAATTCACTTCTTGCTATATCTTTCTTTCTTTCATTCATTGTAAGGGTTGGAAATTTTGGAAAGTTTCTCTAGAATGAAAGCATTTAGTAGAACTAGCCTTGGAATTGATGAACTCTGAATGGAAGATATGGGATGTGCTAGTTCTAGACCATGAAGCTTTTGCTTTGGCTGTGATACCCCCTTCCCATCCCATCAGTTTCTCATTCTCGCCATTTTTTGTCTTGTATGATAGAATTTGCTCATTGAATAGTCTGGTTTATTAGGCTGTTTATGAGTTGATTTCATGCATTTTCATGTATTATTTCAAGGAAATCAATACAAAGAATAGTAGTGTTTAGTTTCAATTTAAATATTTTCTCCTTTCTCAGTTGAGCTGTGATGTTTTATGGTCTTTGAACAAAGAGCTTAGATCATAAGTGTATTCCCTTAAGGCTGTATGTTGCTTCATTGTTGCTTGTAATTCAAGGAATTATGTAAATGCTTCAAAGATTCAATAGGGTTGCAAGTTTGTTGAGGAGGATATTAGGTAAGAATGAGATTTAAGTTGAACATTGATGTCTATTTACAAGGTGAATGGATAGATCATATATCTGAATATATGAATTAGTATCAAATATCCAAACTGCATGAGGGAGATTCATGAATTTCCCAATGGATCAAGCACTAATAAGGTATAGGATCATTAGTCTGTTGTCTATACCTAGTTTTAATCTTCTTTCCCCACCCACATAAAATCAAATCAAATTCAAATCATCTTTACATTTTATGTTGAAGAGCTAGAACATTTTAACCCTCACTTAGCTTGTGAATATCATAGAGTTGTAATTTTCTACTATAGATCTATGTTATTACATGAGTTAATAGGAGAAATAAGGGTTTCATCTAATTTATATTAGATTCAGTGTATGCTTTGATAACTCGTACCATATAAAGAATCTGTAGGTCCACCCACCTAGGTTTTGCAGAGCCTAAAGAAGAAGAAGGAGTTATGCCTTATAGTTGGTCAAAGACTGCAATTAGATGTATCTATCATAAGAAGTTTCTAGCCTTAGATGCATTCATCTAGTTTCTTGGTCGTTTTCAAAATTGTTAAATCAGAAGCCAACAGGTTGTTCATCATTGTTTGTGACTAGTTTAATAAACCAATACTTTGCTACCAAATCAACCTGAAAATTCCTTTTCATTTCCTATTCCCACCCCATTTTTACATTCCTTTTTTCTTTTCTTCCTACCAAAATTAATATTATATTCTATTACAACATCTTTTGTTGTTCCAACATTGTTATCCTTGTTTGATACATTTTGGTTTGTAAGGAAAGTTGGCAATTAAGAATATAACCGTTTCCACATAACCCATAATAAATTTGAAATAAACACAGAATTAAAATCCACATGCAAGAGAATAGACAACATACCCACAAAATTGTGACACAAGATATACCCTGGGAAACCCTCATTGAGGGAAAAACCTAGCCTCCAAAAGCATCTATCATCATGTATTATTCAGCAAAAATACCATTGCCATACAACCATGGAAGCCTTCATTGCCATAGCCACAACTGAGCAAACTATGTGAACAAGCATGAATCCACACATCCCATGCCATGATTTCAACCTTCACAAATGCTCCCTTGGCTAACCTATCAAGCCTTGTCCCGCTCGACTCTTTCCTTTTGTCTTCTCCTTGTCAATCTCTCTCTCTACAACAACTACCCTTGTGGCTGCTTATATAGTAGCAAGTCCCACAAAACCACCAAGTGGTATTACATAAACCATGTGCTAAAACCATGTGCTACCTAATCCACTGACCCCACATTTAATATTGGGCATTTAATTCTTTTTTTCCCAATATTAAATAATTACATCAAATATTATCACAATGTTACAATACAACTCATCAAGAATATTCCATGGGAATCTTTACATGTTGCATGTCCATCTAGGCACAACATTACATAATAAAATAAAATAATAAAATAACAATACTATGCAATGTGTGCAACACCCATTATCTTAACAATCTCCCACTTGTTGTATACATTGCATAGGGTCAATCTGTAGCCACATAAATGAACAAGGGAACAATCCTTCCCAGCACATCCACCATCATGGATCAAAATACACCAAGTGCTCCATCTTGGTACCCGCAACAAAATCAAAGTATCTAGCATCTCAAACATGAATGATCTCACCTCCTATTATGCCACTCCCACTAGACATACATAGAAGCCATCCAAAGAGAAAACCACCCAACCTGTCACATTAGAAGATCATAAAATCTTGTACCAACTAAAATTCCAAGCACAAATAACCTGATCCAAAGGTAATCACATGTATCCATAGTTGTCAAAATATTCATAGCTGAAATAGCACCTACAGCAAAGTGCCAAACCCATCCAACTATCCATACCTCAAAGTTATAACAAGTGAATCTTATATCACCAACATATCCAATCTATAACCTGCAATCACAAGCCTCAAGAGCAATATCTGCCACATATATACCAAGAAGCTCCCACTGCAAAACATAATGTCAAATCTATAACCAATCCACTCACAACATCTCAAAGAAGTGAATCCATGTAGTATCAAGGACATCCACAATACATAAACTGATATCCTGCAAGAACAACTCTCATAACAAGTCTCCAATGCTCTCCCAAGTTCACCACAACCAACAGAGGAAAGAGATAAAGCAATAACCATGTCATCTCTCCCATGAAAAACATGAGCACAAAATAGTAATCACAATCTCTAACCAATCTCAAATCCAATGTAGGCAAAATTGAACATCTAAGAAGATAACCAAGACCAGAGAAACCATGCAAATCATAACCTGTATCATGTCCTTCTACACACACCTCTAGATGTAAATTGTGCAAGTATGATCTCCTCCATAAAACCCCAACAAGAAGCCTCAACAATACCCAAACCATACCATATAACTAATCATGGATGTAAGCCTCTCACAAGAAGATCAAACTCAATAAACCCATTCCTAAACTAAGGAATAACCATTCCTAATCCAAGGAATATGCCCAAATATAAAACCATCTCCCAAACTCAATCAGCATAACAACATATGCACATGGAGATAACCAATGCTAAACCATCTCTCAAATGAACCCTCCAGAACTAACTCATGTACTATAGCTCAAGATCTATATCCATGAAAGACAAGCATAAATATAATGCAACTGAGAGAAAATAATGGGCTATACCTCTCAAGTAGCAAACCACCGAGTAGACCAAGAGTGGGGAATGAGAATGCTCATCAAGATACCCAAGTCTCCAACCAAGACTCATATAAGAATAATCTCCTCTCAAGTCCATATCAGGTGACTGCCCCTCGGACTTCTTGCTGAAACCATCAACCATCCCAACAAATACTTCTCTAATCCAAGAGAAATCAGCATCACCACCATCTCTAAGTATCCATGAGCACCTGTAACCAATCAATCCATGCCAACTCCAAATGCAACATAGCAATATCATGAAGTATCTAGCTTATGATCAGTGTAATCAATACCAAGAAACTAAACCAAGATCAATGTCAAAGTTCCAACCATGGCCTCAGGAACATAAATATGACAACATGATCTTACCATCTCAACTAAAGAGATAACATGCTCCATATGAACACACCATAACATCTCACAACTCTAAATGTGTATCAAGAGTATACCATGACATAATAATGAAACCATCCTCATACCAAGGATAACATGCCAAATAAAAGCATAAATCACACCTTTGCCAAGAACCCTGTGAGTCCTCAAGATGCAACCATCTCCACACACCATGAATAAAAACCATCTCCACATACCATGAAGATAACCAAGAACTCCATGAGTCCTCAAGATCTAACCATCTTCAAACACCATGAAGATAACAAGTGCACCATGCAAATGTCAAAGATGCTTCTGCAGCAACACGATCTAAGACAAACTTCCAATATCTTCAAACACTCAATAAATATATCAATGCCAACAACTCCCACTCAACTGTGGTGCCAAGTCACCTATGGCATCATAAAATCCATCTCCTATATGAAGATCCAAATCAAACCAGGAACTAATCCTGCACTTTCACCCCATCACTGTCACAAGCTCCCACTAAACCATGTATCCAAGCTATCCATGACATATGATGAAAAAACCATCTTCTAACCATGAGAATCAACCAAGGCATCAAACCATCAAAGACCTCAAAATGCACATCATGAGCTCCTCAAAAGAAACCAAATAACCATGATCCTCAACCAAGAAGATATACCACCATAACCAAATCAAAAAATCCAAGCTAATGAACATCAAGGATGTACCTGTATAACCAATCATGTCATGCCAAAAATCCATGGCACCATGATCACATCCATGAATCGAGCATCTGGCTCTCAAAGTGTCCAACCTATCAGCATAGTCAACCACAATCCTCTACCATGATTGTACCTGGTAACAACATCTCATCCCTTCTACATGAAGATAAAATCAGCAAATCATGTGACTTAGGGCATAGACAACCCAAATCCAAGCCACCAATCTAAATATGCATCAATAATGAAAGATCAATGGGCAAAGACAACCCATAACCAAGCCATAAATGCAACCTGTAAGTATATACTGCTTACACCACTGCACAACTTGTAGACCCAACAAGTCATCATGCATATCCAAACCAAACACTGATAACCATATCATCATGAGACCAATCTGAAATATGAACTGAGTATACAATGACATCAAATCTTAAATCTCCAATGTCATAAACTCACAATGTTACCATAGTCAAAATATACCTATAAACTATTCAGATTAGTATATCAACAAATAAATCATGCCAAACCTGCACCAAATCTGAACCAATGTGTAGAGCTCTCCAAGAGCTTTCTGTTGACTACTTGAAGTCCAAAATTTGACTCCGTATGCCCAAGTTATGCCAAAATTTGTGCTCAAAATAAACATCATTTTGACTTTAGGGCTCTCAAAACCTAACAAAATATCAAAATCATAAAACCAAACCTACATCATCTTGTAGTGCTCTGAATTAGCTTTCCAACGCCTATAAGAAATCTAAAATTTGATATTTTGAGAGAAAGTTATAACCATTTTACTAAAACAATCTTTTTACCATTTTCTGTACGATTTTTCATTTTTAAATTTTTTCAGTGACGAAAATTCCGACGGGATTAATTTGACGGCCATCATGGGCTGAAACTAAAAAAATCTTTCATTTCCTCTTAACATGGCCAAACTAGGGCATATTATATATCAAATTTTATGGAAATGTCAACCCGGATCCAACGGTGAGGTCTGTTTTTACCCAGGAGGTCATTTTTGCAAGCTACCCCCCAAAACCCTCATTTTAAATGAAACATCCGAAAAAATCTTTTGTCCAACAATTTCACATGCCCAATTTTTTTAACATCCCATCATAACAGCAAATCCAAAGCCCTTAGATCTACAATAAATCATTCATATATCTTGCCCTTTCCTTTATCCTCTCATGCATTCTCATGGATTCAATCTAGGGTTACAATAATAAAACCATAGCTTTGATACCACTTGTAAGGAAACTTGGCAACAAAGAATATAACTGTTTTCACATAACCCATAATAAATCTGAAATAAACACGGAATTAAAATCCACATGTAAGACAATATACAACATACCCACAAAATTGTGACACAAGATATACCCTGAGAAACCCTCATTGAGGGAAAAACCCAGCCTCCAAAAGCATCCATCATCATGTATTATTCAGAAAAAATACCATTGTCATACAACCATGGAAGCCTTCATGGCCATAGCCATAACCAAGCAAACTATGTGAACAAGCATGAATCCACACATCCCATGCCATGCTTTCAACCTTCACAAATGCTCCCTTGGCTAACCTGTCAAGCCTTGTCCTGCTCGACTCTTGCCTTTTGTCTTCTCCTTGTCACTCTCTCTCTCTACAGCAACTACCCTTGTGGCTGATTATATAGTAGCAAGTCTCACAAAACCACCAAGTGGTATTACATAAACCATTTGCTAAAACCATGTGCTACCTAACCCACTGACCCCACATTTAATATTGGGCATTTAATTCTTTTTTTCCCAATATTAAATAATTACATCAAATATTATCACAATGTTACAATACAACTCATCAAGAATATTCCATGGGAATCTTTACATGTTGCATGTCCATCTAAGAACAACATTACATAATAAAATAAAATAATAAAATAACAATATTATGCAATGTGTGCAACACCCATTATCTCAACATGTTTTAACTGAATAGTGACCCTATCTTCTAGTGGTGGTGAGCTATTGTGATTTCTTTCTATACTTGTAGTTGCACAAGTTGATGGACTAGAAAAAATTTTTGATTCTAGAGAAAGCCTTTATGGTATTATGTCTAAGTTTTGGACATTTTTATGGCTTCCCAATCCCTTCAGTACCCTTGGGGGTCTTACCCTTGTCAACATGTAGCCTTCCATTGACAACACCTTCACTTCCCTAAGACTAAGTAGTACTAGTTAGAGACTCACCCTCCCCTGACATCTCAATCCATTGACAATTTCTTTACTTCCTTGGGAATAAGTAGTATTAGTTTCAGACTAGCAAATTTCTTTCATTTTCTATATTATGGGAAATTTTAACTTTCCAAAATTAACTCCTCATAACTATGCTACATGGTCCATCAAAATTTGGTATCACTTAATGCATAATGGAGTTTCACAATATGTAGATGGTACTCTTCCTAAACTAGTAGGTGATAATGTATTAGCAAGTGATATTTCAGCTTGGGTTGCAATGGACATGAAAGCCCTAGGTGATATATGTTTGGGGGTTGATGATAAGATCATATATCAAATTAAGAAGTGTTCTACATACAAGGAATCTTGGGATACCCTTGAAAGCCTATATGGTAAGGTGTCAGAAGAGAATTTTTTCAAAATTGAAGATGAGCTTGTCTCATTAGATCCTAAGACATATGCTTCTATATAGGATTTCATCATCAAGGTGAATGAACTAAGGACAGAGCTTACTAATTGTGGGTGTCCTATGAAAGATGATAGATTGATATATCTCATACATAACAAGCTACCATCAGAGTAGTCCACATTTGTATCTTCTTTTAACACCTCAAAGACTACACTAGGGTCTGCCTACAAGAACGTCACTTTTGATGAATATGCTGATCTGTTCGATACTGAAGAAAAGAAGTTGAAGTCAATTGGGATTCTCAAATCACCTAAGCCTAAAGCATTGGTGGCCAACAATGACGGTTCTCAAAATTTAGCTAGACAATCTTCAAATAAAGGAATGGGTAAGAAGAAGAGGAAGAACAAATTAGAGGATGCAAAAAAGACAAGACCGCAATCAAATCAACAAGGCAAGTCCTTGAATTCCAACAAGAAGGGGAAAAACAATAAAGAGAAGAAGAAGTGTGCCTATTGCAAGAAATCAGGTCATGAAGAACATGAGTGTTATCTTAAAAAGATTGAGGAGTTGACCAACATCATGAAGAAACATAATATTCCATTGCCTAATGGTTACAAGGAGAAAGGATCTTCTTCAGATTCAAATGGAAAAGGGCAAGCACTCATGGCAAATTCAAATTCTTCAAAGGAATGGATCCTTGACTCTAGTGCCTCATATCATATGGGTTCTTCAAAGGAGGATATTTCTTCAATGAAGCAATCAAAGGTACCACACATCTTTGTGGGAGATGATACCAAAATGGAAGTTGAAGGGAAAGGAAATATGAAGATGTAAAATGGAGAGTTTCAAGATGTTCTCTATGTTCCAAACCTAATGCCTAATCTCCTATCAATCTACCAAATCACTCACCTTGGAGATGGACTTAGAGTTGAGTTCCTTCTAGACTTAGTAAAGGTGCGCAATCTTAAAGAAGATTCATTGGTTGCAATGAGGAAAGTGAATCATAACAAAAGGTTATACTCTTTCTCTCATTTTGTGCCCAAGTCTCCTTCAAAGGCCTTGTTATCTCAATCCAATTCAACAATGAAATTATAGAATGAGTGGTATGGTCATCTTGACTTTCGCTATCTTTGACAACTTTGCACAAATAGAATGGTCAAAGATCTACCCCAAATCAACTTTTCCCACAATGAATGTTCAACAGATTCAGTGGATATGTATCCGAAGGGGAAGTTATAGAAAGGGAAGTCTTCAAGAGAACCAAGTGTTCTATAGATGGTTCAAATGGTATTAGTAGGTCCTTTTGCATTCAGCTAGGGTCAGTACATACTTACCTTCATTGATGACTTTTCAAGATACATTTGGGTCTACTTTCTTCATAGTAAGAATGAAGTGTTGGACAAGTTTCTACCCTTCAAGACTCATGTTGAACAAAAATTGAGGAAAACCATCAAAGTTCTAAGAATCGATAATGGAAGTAGGTACATAAAAAAAAGACTTAAAGCCTTTTGTAGACTCAAGGGCATTGATCTTTAGACTCCACCAACATTCAGTTCGCATAAGAAAAATGTTGTAGCATTGAGGTTCCAAAATCTTAAGTCTATGGTAAGTTGCATGATACAAGCCAAGTCTCTAGATTCATCACTAGAAGTCAAAGCAATAGTAGTGCCACTCACATTCTTAACGAGTCTCCTCATCTAACTTTAGATGGCAAGACTCCTTTTGAGGCATGGTGTAGTAGAAAACCTATTGTGAAACACTTCAAAGTCTTTGGCTATCCTACATGGGCAAAGATATCTTCTAGGGGATGCAAGGCATAGTAATCTCAACCTTGTACTTTCATTGGTTATGAAGATAGTGTGAAGGAATATAGACTATTGGATCTTGAGACACATCAAATTTTTATGGAGAAGGATGTATACTTTGAGAAAAGTTCACCCAACTTGTCCTCTAATCCTCTCTCCACATCATATCATGTGGAAACTGATAGTGACACCAGTGATAGTACTTCAATAGATTTAGACATGTGGGGTTCTATCGATAATTTTTGTGAGAGGTCACTACATCAGTTCAATCCAAATGCATACATAGCCATAGTGATAGGTCCAAAACAATAGGGTACATCCAGTCTTCTAGGTCTACTTTCAATTTCAGATTTGGGGGATAGTATTGATGATCTACCTATTCTTCTTGATACAACAACACCTTCTTTAGTTGTCACAAGGGCTCCATCGAATCCTCTTGTTCATTCTCTACATGATCAATCATCATAGGTTGAAGTGATTATGGATACTTATGATCATTAGTTGCAGAAGGGTTCTTCATTAGCTGAGGAGACAGATAGTTCTTTAAGACAAGTTCTTTAGCCAGTTGAATGGGTTTCAGAGACATCACTTATCCATGTGATTCTTTCCACGCATAGCAGAAGCATCTCATTTTTACCTTTGGTCTTGTTTCTTCCTAAGGGGAGGAACACTATTTTGTAGTCATGAATTAGATTCTTCATCAAAGTAGTCACTAGTCATCATTCTTCTTTGGGGGGGATCCTATTTCTCTACTTCTTCTCACAATTCTCTTATGTATATATTGGATATATGTCATAATGGGGGGGTCTTGATTACTCCATCCATCCATACATCGTTTCATCTCTCTTTTTGTGGGAGGCCTTTTCTCATGAAGTTTTCCCTCTTTCTCTGCTTTATGAGAGATTGCATTGCATTATGTACATGGGTACCTAACATGGCCTAGTAGCCAGGACTCATCATGCATTGCATTCTAGATTTTGTAAGCTTAAGGGCATTCCCCTAAGTTTCACTTAAGGGGGGGAGGTGTTGGTGTAAATAAGTATTTACTATTTACACTTACTGAAGTTTACTTAGGTTAATGTATATATTCTATTATTTATTTATTAGTCACCTAGGAGTATGTGCACTCTTGTGAGTTGTCATGTTGAAAACATAGGATTTGACACTCTAATTATGCACATGTTGTCTACACTTAGGAGTTAGCACATTATTTGAACACATGGTGTCTACAACATTCTACACACCTCATCATGCTTATCCTCTTATTGTGGAGGATATGTACCTAGTTGTCATGTTTATCTCCTAGTTCCTTCTAGACACATTCTAGATGCATCATAGAGGCCTTTATATACAGGCTCTCCTAGTGTGTATGTACATGCTTTTGATAATAGTGAGCATTCATATTGATCATACTCTCTCTTTGGTCTACTATTGTGCTTGTGTTTGAGTTCATTGGTCTTGGGTGAATTCTAGCGTAAATCAAATTCTTACAACAATGATACACATGTTGTCTATAATCATTCACTCCAATCATAAAGTTAGTTTGAACAGAAGGTCCACTTGAAAGAACTTGTGGTGGAAGGGTACTTATAAATCATACTGATGCAGGAGCATCGAGTGGTGTAAGGCCAATCTTGTATCACCCAAAAATATGCTTAGTGTTAGTTTCTATTTAGTGTGTTTTCATTTTTGGATACCCATTTGGGTCAATTAAAGATTCAAACTTTCATAGTTCCACCATTAGTTTTCTAGGTTAGAGTTTATAAGAACCTTGGGATACGTGCCAATGTATAGAATAGGTTATTTTATAATTGAGCTCTAATAATGATGAGTTAGAGGGTGTAAGTTGAAGGGGTGATTATACTTGTAATTTAAAGAACTCCAGAAGAAGAATCAGGTCAAAAGGCTTTACCATTTGAAAGTTATTGCGGTTTCAAGTTGTCTGGAGACCTATTAAGTGCGCTTCAAAGTTAGATTTAAGGCACTAAACAACCTTGTACAAGCCTAAAAAATGGAGGATGAGAAAATATGGTCCAAATGGCTATAGAGAACTTGGAGAGATTTTTAAAAATGTAAATGGTTCATCGATAAGAGCCTTGGATCAAAAGTTATGCCTCCTAGAAGGAGGACTACCATTTCTAGATTTTTCTAATTTTACACTGACTTTTAACATGTTTTCTAGAACCTTCTATTTTAGTGGTGGATGTCAAAAGGAATATTCTAAATTGTATTACTAACCCTAAACCTAATTTGATTTACTTAAGGACATCTTGAGCATTGTAAAGGTAGTTTTTTGTGGAGTTTGGGAGAAGGTACTATGAGAAGGGTTTTCTCCAAAATCCGATAATATTGGAAGCCCATAAGGCATGTTGTGGAGTTTATTTTTGTTGTACTAAATTTAATATCATATCATTAATGATAATAATATTCCCCCTTTCCTATTGTGTTAATTTTTTTCTTGGACTATGCCCTCATCAAGTGGTATTAGAGCAGGCTTTCCTAAGTGTGTAGACAGAGTGTCGACTGTGAGACAATTTACACCATAACCATGTGGTTGTGTGTTTTGATACAAGGACATGCCTCCATGAAGGGAGCATGGTGGAAGGGCTATAGTTGTTAATCCTTATGTTAGAGTGTTCTAGAGACAAGTCCAAGCATTACAGGAGGAGATCCATAAAGGGATGAATGTTTCTATAGGCGACAAAAGTGAGGAAGAAAATGAAGAAGAAGAAAATATTGGGTAGGAATAGGAAGGAGATAAAGAAATCCTAAACCAAGTGGATGAGAGGCTTTTTAGGGCCATTTCCAAGCTTGGAAAAAGACCTAAAATTGATTTCAACATGTTTTTAGGAAATCTAAACCTGGATGAGTTGATTAACTAGATCAACGAGCTAGAGGAATATTTTGAGCATGAGGATATTAGGGACCTTGATATGGTTAAGTTTACCAAGGCCAAAATGAAAGGCCATGCCAAAATCTGGTGGTAGGAGATTTAGTTGGGAAGGAATAGAAGAGGAAAGGATAAAATCACAAGATGGGATCAGATGGTGGACAAACTAAAGAAGTACTTCATTCCTGTTGATTATGACCTTGATTTGTTCAAAAATATGCAAGGGATAAAGCAAGTGGGAAAATCTATCTAGTAATATACAAAGGAATTTTACCATCCTTATTAGGGAAAGGCATGTAGAAGAAAACAAGGAGAAGGCTTCCCATTACCTTAGTGGGTTAAGACCTAACATTTAGGAGGAGTTAAGTTTGGTTAGAATGACTAGCATTGAAGAGGCATACTAGTTTTCCTTGCAAGTTGAGGAGAAGCTAAAAAATTTTTCAATGGAAGGCAAAGAGGGCATAGTCAAGGAGGAAGGGGTGGTCGTAGGTCATTTGGAGGCCAAAATGAGAATCAAAAGAAAAATGAAGATGTGGGTACTAACCAAAATTAGAGGAACAAGGGTTCCAACTACTCTTATGATCAAAACTTTGGAGATCAAAGAGGAAGAGGTAGAGGATGTGGAAAAGATTGAGGAAGAGGAGGCTTTCGTGGTACCTCTTTCCATTGCAATGAAGAAGGGCATCGTGCCTTCAAATGCCCTCAATGTCAAGGAAGGACAGATAAGAGAGCTAATGCTCAAGCAAGGGTTGCTCATGTGGATGATGATGCATAGTCATCTCATTCAAAGGATGTAGAAAGAGGAGAGGTTCTAGCTAATGAAAAGGTCTTACTAAGAAGTGAGACTAAAATTGGACAAAGGTGGAGTTTATTTTGTACCAAGTGCAAGTGCAAGGGTAAATTTTGTGATGTAATTGTTGATGGTGGAAGCACTGACAACTTGGTGTCAGAGGAGATGGTCTCAAAGTTAAAGCTCAAGAGGGAGAAACACCCCCAACCCTATTAGATTGCTTGGATGTAGGATGATCATAAGGTCATAGTTAGTTAGAAATGTTTGGTAAAGTTCAAGATTGGGGGTTACTATGACAAGGGTCTCTATGACATCATTCCTATGGATGTCTTCCATTTATTGTTCGGAACACTGTGGCAGTTTGATAGGCATGCTATACATGATGGTCATGCAAATACATACTCTCTAAAAAAGGATGGAATTTTCCAAAAATTGAAGCCCTTAATAAAGGAGGGTAAAAAGGTATGTAATAATGCTAGGGTATGTCTTGTTTATGGAAGAAATTTTTTGGATGTCATGAAACATCAACATATGTGTTATGCTTTAATTCCTAGAAAAGATAAGCATGGTAGTAGTGAAATTCAACTTGAAGTTTTAGGTCTATAAAGTGAGTATGGAGATATCATCTCTAATAATGTTCTAGAAGGGTTATCACCAATAAGGAAAATCACCCATCAATTAGATCTAGTCCCTAGAGCTAGTTTTCCTAGCAAGGCTGCTCATAGGATGACTCCTAATGAGATTGAGGAGATAAATAGAAAAGTTCAAGAGCTATTGAGGAAAGGTTTGATTTGAGAGAGTCTAAGTACATGTGTAGTACTTATAGTGCTAGCACCAAAGACGGATGGAGAATGGAGAATGTGTATAGACTCTCGAGCCATAAATAGAATAACCATCAAGTATCAGTTTCCTTTGCCAAGAATGGATGATCTTATGGATTGTTTGAGTGGAGCTCAATACTTCAAAAAGATAGATCTCAAGAGTGGTTATCACCAGGTATAGATACAAGAGGGAGATGAGTGGAAGACTATATTCAAGACCAAGGAGGGTCAATATGAGTGGTTAGTCATGCCCTTTAGATTGACCAATGCAAAAAGCACCTTCATGCGACTTATGAATGAGGAACTAAAGAATTTTTTGGGAAAATTTGTTATTGTCTATCTAGATGATATTTAGATTTTTAGCAAGCCTTTGGATGAACATTTATTGCACATTCATAGTGTCCTTGAAAGGTTGAGGGAAGAGAAATTTTTTATTAATTCAAAGATGTGTAGCTTTTTCAAAAGGGAGTTAGTCTATATGGGGTTTGTTATATCAAGTGAGGGTCTTAAAATGGACCCAAAGAAGGTGAAGGTAATCTTGGAATGGCCTACTCCAACATCGGCCATTGAGGTAATATCATTCCATGGTCTAGCTAGTCTGTATAGGAAGTTCATTAGGAATTTTAGTAGTATATTTGCACCCCTAACTAAAAAAATGAGGGGGGGATAGAAAAGAGTTCAAGTGGACTACAAGAGCTTCCAAGAGTTTTGAATTTCTAAAGAAGAAGGTGATAGATCAACCTAGTTGGCACTTTCTAATTTCAATAATGTGTTCTAGGTGGATTGTGATGCTAGTGGTAGTGCTATTGGGGCTATGTTGAGCCAAGAAGGTAAACATATTGCCTACTTTAGTGAAAAATTGAGTGATGCAAAGAAGAATTATTTTGTTTATGATAAGGAGTTCTATCAAATAGTTTAGGCCTTAAAGAAATGGAGGCATTATTTGTTTCCAAAAGAATTTTTTGTGTATACTAATCTCCAGGCATTGTAGTACCTAAATAGCCAAGATAAATTGAATCAGAGACATTTGAAATGGGTAGAGTTCATGCAAAGCTATACATCTGTATTGAAGCATAGAAGAGGAAGGTCTAATAGGGTTGTAGATGCATTAAGTAGGAGACAATTATTGTTGGTAGTAATATAAGTTGAAGTGGTTGGGTTTGATGAACTCAAGAATCTATACCATGAGGATCTTGACTTTCTAGAGGCTTGGAAGGCTTGTAAAGAACTTGTTACTCTAGAGAGGACTAGGTGGCTAGATTACATGATTTAGGATGGTATGTTGTTCAAGGGAAGCCAATTGTGTATTCCAAGGAATTCCATGAGGGAGAACTTGATCAAGGAGAAGCATAGTGGAGGGATGGCATGAGACATTGGTTGAGATAAGAACATTGCTATTATTAGATAACATTATTTTTGGCCTCAATTGTCACAAGATTTGAAGAAGTTTGTGCTAATTTTTCAAGTATGTCAAATGGCTAAAGGATTTAGTCAAAATATAGGACTCTATCAACCATTACCTGTTCCATTGAAGCCCTGGGAGGACATAAGTATGGATTTTTTTCTTGGATTGCCAAGGACAAAAGGGGTAATGAATCAATATTTGTGGTGGTATATAGGTTCTCCAAGATGACACATTTCATTCCATGCCACAACATTATGATGCAGTGGATATTGTAGATTTTTTTTTTAGAGAGGTGGTAAGGTTACATGGTCTCCCAAAAAGTATTGTTTCTGATAGAGATACTAAATTTGTTGGGTATTTCTGGAGGAATTTGTGGAAGAAGTTGAAGATAGAATTGAAGTTCAATTCTGCACATCATTCGTAGATTGATGGAAAAATAGAAGTAGTAAATAGAATTCTAGGCAATTTGCTGAGGTGCTTAGTAGGAGATAAGCCCAAGGGATGGGATTTAATTCTACCACAAATATAATTTTCTTACAATAATTATGTAAATAGGATTACTGGTAGATCACCATTCCAAATTGTGTATGGGAGTAGTCCAAGGACTGTACCAGAGCTAAGGAAGATGGAGCAAGGGGAGATGACAAGTGCTAAGGAAAAATACTTTGTTGAACATTTCAAGAACCTACATGAGGAGGTGTGAGCACATATTACCAAGATGAACCTATAGTATGAGGCTAAGGTAGATCAAAATAGGAGACACAAAGAGTTTCAATTTGGAGATCAGGTTATGGTGTACTTGATGAAGGAAC
This sequence comes from Cupressus sempervirens, assembly GCA_028749045.1. Lineage (NCBI taxonomy): Eukaryota > Viridiplantae > Streptophyta > Pinopsida > Cupressales > Cupressaceae > Cupressus > Cupressus sempervirens. The sequence continues at coordinate 669,579,960 of CM053791.1, read as the reverse complement.
GATTTCCAGTGGGTACCTATAGCAAGTTGAAGATGAAGAAATTTGGCCCCTACAAAATTTTGAAGAAACATGACTCAAGAAATGCATATGAGGTGGTGTTACTAGATGGGATTCACATTTCTCCTATTTTCAATATTGTTGACTTAACAAAATATCATGATGATGGTGCAGATGAGGAGTTGATGCTGGAACCATGTCCAATTCCTACTTCTGCGAAGGAAGAGATTGAATAAATTCTAGATAGTCACGTGGGCCAGAGTTCTAGAAATAGGAAATATGAGGAATACTTGGTGAAGTGGAAAGGATGACCAATAGAAGACTCAACTTGGATATCTGCAATAGAGGCTCCCCATTTGGGTTTTCCTCTACTAGCTAAAAAGTGACAAGGTCACTTTTCAATCTACCTTGGGTGTTTGATGTGGAAGCATCCAATGGTGTAAGAGCAATCCTATATCACCCAAAAATATGCTTAGTGTTAGTTTTTGTTTAAAGTGTTTTCATTTCTAGATACCCATTTGTGTTAGTTAAAGATTCCAACTCTCATAGTTTCATTATTGGTTTTCCAGGTTAGAGTTTTTTAGCACCTTGGGATATGTGCCAATGTAGAAAATAAGTTATTTTCTAATTGGTCCATAATTATGATGAGTTAGAGGGTGTAATTTTAAGAGATTATTATAGTTTTAATTTAAAGAATTCCAGAAGAAGAATTAGGTCAAAAAGCTTTACAATTTGAAAGTTATTGTAGTTTTAAGTTCCCTTGAGACCTACTAAGAATACTTCAAAGTTAGATTTGAGGCACTAAATGACCTCATACAGGCCCAAAAAATGAGGGATAAGAAAATTTGGTCCATAGGGCTATAGGGCACTTGGAGAGCTTTTTGAAAATGTAAACAGTTCGTCAATCAAAGTCCTAGATCAAAAGTTATGCCTCCCAAAAGTTGGACTACCATTTTTGGATTCTTCTAATTTTACACCGACTTCTAACATGTTTCTTAGAAATTTTTATTTTGGTGGTGGATGCCAAAAGGAATATTCTAAAATTTATTCCTAGCCCTAAACCTAATTTGGTTTACTTAATGAAATTTCTAGCATTGTAAAAGTAGTTATTGGTGGAGTTTGGGAGAAGGTACTGTGAGAAGGGTTTTCTCTAGAATCTGATAATATTGTAAGCCCATAGGGCATGTCGTGGAGTCTATTTTTGTTGTACTGAATGTAATATCATATCATTTATGATAATAATATTCCCCCTTTCTTGTTGTGTTCATTGTTGTCTTGGATTGTGCCCTCATTACATATTGAGTGGAATTTGCAAGAATCAACACCTGGTTGCAAGTAGAAAAACATCCAAGAGGAAGGATGAAATGAAAATATATTACCAACATTAGAATCAATCAGTGTTAAGAAATTCTTCACTTTAGATAGAAGTTGATATTTGATTATGATGTAAGCAATGAGAATTTGTACTTGATCAACATATTTTTGTAGTCCTACTTGTAATGGCACAATCCTATAGATAGTTCAAGAAGAAAGAGGAATGATCCCCCAATAATGCAACATTTTTTGTAAACAATATAGCAAAAATGGTAGATGAAAGTAACATCTTTTATTCTAGTCTTGGATTTTCAGGTAGGGTATTTGGGTTGTCTATACATGTAGACATACAATGTCAAACTATTGACAAACATGGAGTGGCTAGGAAAATATGACAAATTATGGAACTTGGAGGAGAAGAGGGGTGACCACGTAGAGCCATGTCCCTATGGGGACATGTACTCACTACCTTCCTATAAATAGTATACAATCGTTGACTAAGAGACCATCAATAATAGGAAAGCCTATGTATATAACTGTCTCTTATTAATGATTATTACAAATTATCTAGTTACTTGGTGAGAAGTTCAATTAATTATGCTCATGTTTTCATGCTTATAGAGTAAGGGTGTGCATGAGGTGTGATTCAAATTGGAAGAAGACTCTAGTGGACAACACTTAAGTTTTTGAAATTTAGATGTGTTATAAGTAGAAGCAAATTTATAATAGAGATAAATTGGGAAATTAGAGGATTGAGACTGATACCATATTAGTACATGTGTTTTGTACATATATACTCTTTTGAGAGATGCATGATTCCTTATCATCTAGTTATGCTTTTGGCTTCAATACAACACTAGTTGCTAATTGCAATCATTTAGAGTCATTTTCTTTTTATAATTTGTCATTTATTTAGATTAGTTATAAAAAATAATCAAGAACCCTTATTTTTTACTATAGGGTCAGTTATAGAGCTATAGAATTCTTTTTATGAGCTCATGAGGAAATATTGAAGTTTTTGTTGAGTGAAACTTCAGATGATTGATGGGGATTAAATCTAGAGGATAAAATTGTCAAATAGAAAGCTATTTTTTATTATTCTAGTTCCAATTTGCAAAATGTATAAAAAATGAGTAAAAGGACACTTGCTTTTGTTGATTCTTCGAAGAATGAGTAGCAAAGATATGTAGTTAAGATGTCCATAAGCTTCCAAAAGTTTTAATCTCAACTTTTGTGCAAATATGAAATTTCAAATTGAAAAGCAATTTTGAGTGCTTGCTTATTGGAAGATGTGATCTGTAACTAGATTTTTCTTTTGGAATCTTGGTTAGGGTTTCTATTCCTATGATTGTTCTTTCCTTCAAAGTTGGCATTTTTTGATTCTTCAAGGAGTGCATGGATGCAGGAGTAAGATATGCTATAGTAAAAGAGGTGTGGATTATAGTCTATTTAAATGCTCTTAAAGAGGTCTCACTTGGTAAATCAGCTCAAAAATTCTAAACTATTATTGCTAAGAATCATTTTGCAACATATGTTGGTTGTAGTAGTAAAAGTGGCTTTCCCCATATTCTCTTTGAGCTTCTTAGCCCCAAAAAAATTAGAGATTAATGACATTCGTTGCATGTTAAAATAAACCTAATCTAGGTTGGGTCCTAATTTTTTGTTCTACTATGAATTCAAGAATTTTGATGAGGATTAATAATAGCACATAGTATAGTACTTAGGATAACTGCATTATCTATAGTTTTTTTTTCTTGTAATTACAAATAATATCAGATATTGTATATTCCTCTATATTAAGTTAGTTTTAGTCTCTTAGTTTGAGACATCGCCTGGGGTAGTTGTGTTACCATGACACTTTCTATGTTAGGTGACATTTGTGAGGATATGGGGCTCCAATATACAATTTTATCTTTTAAAAATATTTTAATGAGCATTTCACAGTGAAGTTTCTATCTATAGCCAATTCTAGTAGTAATAGAATGTGAATCACTAGCAAAATCCAATGCCAATGCATCTAAATCTTCACAATTGATTGCAGAGATAGATTATAAGTAATACCCTTATGCTCTCAATAAGAATCAGTCAAAACCTAAAGGCCAATTCTATGCAATACTTGGTGACATTATAGAGAAAGGAAAAATAAGGCATTTTGAGTTGGTGGCATAGTTTTAATGTTAATAGGTCAAAAGTTATGAATTTAAAATTTGAACTCCAATGGCTAGTTGGTTGGGATGTGGCTTTTTGTAGTTATGGGAGGTTTGGTATGCAAAAGGAGTTTAAAAACTCTTGATCCATGCCTATTTGATGTTGTTGAATGTTGAGAATGAAGGGGAATGTAAGGTGAATAGTTTGCTTAATGAAGATACATGGGTTTTTGTAATCTCGAGTATAAAGTCTGAGTATTACTTGGTTGTTTGTATTGTTATCTTTCTACTTTGATCTAATAATGTACAACTTATGATTCCTTGAAGTTTTAATGAGCACTTGAATTCATTTTGAAGGTATTAGTATCAATTTGAGATCCATTTATATTGACTTCTCTTTGACAGTGTTGTAGGTGACTATTTTTCTTTAATTTTGTGAGCCTAATAACCAAATATGGTTCATTCCTCTTTATGTGTTTTATGTTTCTTTAGGAATGTGGCCTTGACATGTATTATAACATGATTGACTAAAAAAAATGTAGAGGTGAGGTTGATAAGATGGTAATAATTGAGCTAGAGGGCAAGAATGCTCAAGAAAGTAATGAAAGTTGAGGGTTTGTTATTGGATTTGAGGATCTATCCAAACGAGGGCATATGTTCATGATGGATTATGTTTGGAAATGATCAATGCATGGTGACAACCTTGTTTCAAGTCTAGAAGTGTTTAGAGATGTGTTTTTGAAAAAAGCCCTAGATCTAAGGGTCTATTGGTGAGGGTTTGTAAGTTAGCCTATCAAATGGCAATGGCTATACAAATGACTATATGAATCCTTTTTTTGGGAGTAAAATAGAAGACTAACTTGGTTTTGGGTCTTTGGATGGTGTTATGCTTATATTTTCTTTGGAAAATAGGGCTAATTATGCCTTAGGTTGGTAGGTTATTATGCACACAGTTGGTCCAAAGTAGTGATATGTGGTGTTCATATATGTTTTATATATCAGTAAAGGGTATTTGAAGCTATAATTGGTTTGCCAAGTATTTTGGGGAGTTTGAGAGAGAAGTTAGAAAAATAGGTTTGCAAGGGCTAAAAGGAAAGCCTAGTTAAGACCTAGAAGGGATTTGATGTTAGATCAATGTTTAAAAGTCCCTAAGTAGCTAGGACATCTTGAATGTAAAATGAGGAGGCCTATTGGGGTGTTAGATCAGACATTGGAGGTTGGTGTTTGAATTTGTGCTTTTGAGACAAACCTTGTAAAGAGGGATAACTTGGTAGTTTGAAACCTTTGGTTGAGAAGACAAACTATATCTTGGATCTTGGCCTTGGAATTAATGTGATGCTGGCCCCAGTGCCCTCATGCTATTGGTCTTTGTTTAAAGTTCAATGCACTATACCTAGCACAAGCCTATATTTTCACATAACAATATCTTGTCCTATCCTCAAATTTGAATTCATTATGGTAACATGTTCTCATACTATAGTAGCATGGCTCTAGCTGATATTTTGAACTTGTCATGCATGATTTGAATGGCTCTATCTATTGTACATGGCTTATGATCCTTACAAAAACCATTTTATTAAAATCTATCATACAAATATTTTTAGTTGATAAACAAAATGATTTAAGATTGGTGCTTTTCATTTACAGATGCAATGGTGAAATTTGCTTTCTATGAGAAAATAGTGGAAGGTATATACAAGCACATGATCCCATACCAAAGGAGAAGTGCTCCAAAGTTGTAAAAAATCTAGTTGGGAGTAAGATCTGTAGCATGTTACATTATAGGTGTCTTTAGTGTTCTTGTTTCCTAGCCATTAGATAACTTGGTTTCAATCCTAAGTTGTAGTAGTGGTGTATGTGTGATGGATGTAAGATTAATCTCTTACAAAGACTAATATGAAATTAAAACATTGTATTTTATTTTATTAAATATATTGATTTTCTATATTCTATTATAGCTCTTCTTGTTGTTTTTAGATTTAATTGTGTGTAATGTGTATAAATATGTCATTTTTGTAGGAAATTAAGAGCATTGGTGTGGTTGGCTTATTCACCAGAGGACTGCCACTTCGTATCTTGATGGTGGGTACCATGACTAGAGCATAATGGGGTATATATGATGCTTTCAAGGTCTACACAAAAATGTGAGTTTTTCAGTCTCCTACAACCTTGGATGATTTTGGTTTCCTTTCTATTCTCCCAGTTAAAATAAGGCTTCTTTTTCATAGGCCCAGTTCTAGAGAAATCGCAAGAGCTATTCACATCCAAGGCTTATCCAAGTAATAATTCTCTAGTTTATATTGAAGAATATCACAAGAAAATGTGAATGAGGTTCCCAAATATTATAATGTTGGGGTGGATGCAACACTTGATTGGATCATTTCAAAAAATTGGGAAATCACATGTGAACCTTAAACTGAATGAGAAATCAAAATAATAATATCTGTTGATCTAGGAAATTAAAGCCATTATAGTGTTACACCAATCACACTAGGGAAATAGTTATATACTTAAATATGCAACGATTATATTTCAAACAAATTGTAACATTTAGGAGGTGAAATTTAGAAATTTAGAATAGTTAGAAGTAGAAATATCATCCAATTTGCACTCTTACCCTTGATAGGAATGATTTTGGAATATATTTTATGAAATGGAAGCCATAAGCTAGCTATGAGTCTCTCTCTATGATGTGTCATACAAGAAATCTAGAACCAATTCCAATCAGAGATATGCATAGATGAAGAAATTTGAAAGAGCACCAACAATATTTAATCAATGTTTCATTGGAGAATAGTAATTGCCAATTGGAATTTATACCAATCAATTCCAATTGTCATAAGGTGAAATGAGATGACTCCTCCACTAAAAAATAAACAAATGTTGGAGAATTCTCCCATATGCATGCAACTGTAATGCATTGAGACTTGGAAAACATGACATCAGTTACCACTACCTTTTTGACTACGTGAAAGGTGAATATTACGTAAAAGAAATTCAAATGCAAATTTTTCTTGGCAATTAGATGGAGCAACAACCTATAATGTTTGATCAACCCTAATAAAGCTAGCAGATTGGGCCACCATGTAACGGCTCATAAATTTCCAAAATCAACACCATGAGCTCCTTAAATTCACCAAAATATGAAAGTTCACCACTAAATTATACCCTAAATACTATAGTGTATTCTTTATCTACTTAAAGTATGAAATGAAAGATTACTCATGTTAAGACTGGGAGAAGATCAAGTATGAAAAGAATTTGTCGAGCCTTGCTGAGTAATCAGTGCAAGTCAAGTGTAAATTAGTGGAAGTTGAGTGAAAAAACATTAGGTTCTAAGAAAAGATGAAAAATAGTGCAAGACAAGTGATTTTTTTTTATATGCCAACTAAAGATTAGTTGGTGTTAAGCATCAGTAAAATTTAGTTGTGCCGAGTGAACTAGTATTGGCTAAGTGGAAGAATAGTATAGATGTCAAGTGACAACATATTGATGCTAAGTTCTAGTAAATATGGTAAATCAAGATTTGATAAATCTAAGCTGACTATTTTTTTTTCTTGAATTGTGTTATGTATTCAAAAGATAACTATGCTAAGCTAGTGGCATAGAATTCAATGTAAACTATTTTGAGGAGAATTCAAGGAAGATTGTAGAGGAAGTTTCTAGAGGAACCAAATGAAAAAGTGGGTAGATTCATTGTATCCTACCTAATCCTTAAATGGATGATTGTGGTTAAGCAACAAAAGATCCTAATTCTCTATTTATAGAGACAACTAGTCAGAAGAAAAGGTTGTCATGTGTAAGAACCTAAGGAAGACAAGGAGTCTAGGTATTACTTCATTTAATGGCTGAACAAAAGTGGCCATAGTTGGCATGCAAAGAAAGAAGGCTTAAGAGTATGGATTCTTGAAGGGTGAAAATGCTATTACAGTTGAAGTGTGTGAATGCCAAGCATAATGGATGATAGAAACAAAGATATGTAATGTACAAGTAGGTTGCAATTTTTTATCAGATCAAGCCTTACTGTTACTTTCTAATCATTGTATCAGTCTAGGGTAAATCCTTTGGATTAAAGTTGACCTAACAATCATTTGTAAATCCTTTAATTGGGTGACATTCTAATTGAATGATCTACAGTCCTCTAACAAGGCTCACTCCTAATAGGGTGATTGAAAACTTTAAGTAGGTCACATTTAATAGTGTTTATTGTTACCTTTAATAGGGTTTTCTTTTCACTATACATGACTTCAAAAGAGTGAGAATTAGTAGCATGTTCCTAGTGGTTTTTCTAAAATTAGGTTTCTACATAGAATCCTTGCATCAAATGTGTTATTGAATCTGTTATGTTTCATGTTAACATTTAAGAAAAGTTATTTTAACCTAGGACAATAAAATACAAAGTTTAAGTATTGTAACATCTAATGGATGCATGCAGTATCAGGTTTTATGGATATGGGTCTACTAAGAGTTGAAAAGGTTTTTTTTACATCTAGACCTTGGATAATTGATTCACCCCCCTCTTAGTTATTCTAAATAATTAGTTATTCTAAAGAATTCCAACAATTGTTATCAGATCCATAGTACTTAAGAGCACTAGTTTGAAGGTACTAGAAGAAAAAGATAAAGATGTCTAAAAGAGAGGTACCTAAGCTCAATAAGCAAAAATTACCTATATGAAAAAGTATGATGAAGCTACACTTAGGAGGTCCTAGAGGCCATTCATAATCTACCATCACCACTGAGCATGTTAACCCTACTAGAGCCCTAACTATTGATGATCTAAAAAAGAAGAAAGCACATAATCAGGCAATGTTGGAGATTGCCTCTACTCTAAGCTATTATGCATTTGATGAAATCAAAGGTTGTGATACTGCAAAGAAGATGTGGGATGCTCTTTACACAGTTTATGGAGTTGACACAAATGTTTTGAGAGCACAATTTACAATTCTTGGAGGTAAGTTTGATGACAAGAGGATGCAAGAAGGTGAGAACATTGCTCAATATTACTCTAGAATAAAAGATGTTGTTAATTCTATAAGAGGAGCTAATGATAAGAATAATTATGATACTATATTAAGAAAATTATTGAGAACACTGATTCCCATCAATGTTATTATAGTTTTTTCCATACAAGAATTAAGATGTATACTAGGTTCTAATATGTCACTTGAATGTTTGCTAGGTAGGTTCACTGCCTTTAAACTCTCTAATTTTGATAATTTCAAATTTGAGAATGTTGAATTTTCTTTCAAAGATAAATATCATTAAAAGAACATAAAGTGAAGAAGAAAAAGGTCAAATGTGTTTCTAGTGACACTGATACAGATGAGTAAGATGTAGAATAACTTAAAGCATTGCTAGGAAGAAGATTTCAAAGAGGCAAAGGTGAATTCAAAGGTAAGCTACCTATCATGTTTTTTAATTGCAATGATGTTGGTCATATTGCTTCTAGATGTCCAAATAAGAAGAACAATAGAAGTGGAGATAAATGCAAAAGAAAAAGAGATAGGGACATCAATAGTTACAAAGATAAAGGCAAGAAGTCTTGCTACATTGTAGAAGAGGAAACCAAAGATGGATATGATGACCATGATGGTGAAGTGGTGTATGTTGCAATGAAGGATAATTCTAATGAGAATGAGGCAACTACACTAGTGTCTTATGTTAACAAGAGTGGCAGATGGATCATTGATAGTGGGTGTTCACATCACATGACTGGAGATAAAAGTAAGCTCGTTACCTTGAAATATTATAATGGAAATAGTGTAAGGTTTGGTAATGATGCACCCTATCTGATAAAATAAAAAAGGATGTATCAAAATAACATAATAGATCATGTGTGCCAATGCTTATTATGTTGAAAGAATTAACTATAACTTGTTGAGTGTGTCACCATTGAATAGTTTAGGTTACAAAGTTGATTTTGAGAACAAGATAAAAAAGATTTATTACACTAATGGGAAATAATTGGAAAAGGTGATCAAACTATAGGTAATCTATTTCATCTTGATATGAATGATGCTACTTGTCTTATTGTAGAATTTGATGATGTGTGGTCATGGCACAAGAGGTTATGTCTTGTTAACTTTGATAACTTAGTATCAGTAACATGAAAAGTGTTAATGTTTTTCCTAAATTGAAGAAATAGGATAATGTAATTTGCAAACAATGTTAGTTAGGCAAGATGAAAAAATCTAGTTCCAAAAGTAAGATTTACAACTTTGAAGAAATTCTTGGGATTGTTCATATTGACTTGTGTGGACCAATTGATGTGCATAGCTACAAGTGTGATAAGTACATTATCCTATTTGTTAATGATTATTCTCGGATGATGAAAGTTATATTTATGAAATAGAAATCTAATGCTTTTAAGTGGTACTTAGCTAGAGTTGAAAAGGAGGCAAGAACAACTTTAAATGTTTGAGATCTAACTAAGGTGGAGAATTTAAATCAAATGAGTTAGATATGTTCTATACTGATAGAGGAATTAAAAGATAGACATATGCACCTAGGACCCCTCTACAAAATGGGATTGTTGAATGGAGGAAAAAATCTACAATAGGCTATGCTAGGATACTCATGATGGAAGAAGAATGTTGCTTTGAAATACTAAAGAGAGGATATAAGTATAACTATCTATACCTTGAATTGTGTGCAATTCAAGAAAGGTACTCATTCTACACCTTTTGTATTATGGTATGGTTACTTACCCAATGTAAAATATTTTAAGGTATTTGGAAGCTAGTGCTACATTTTTAAGGATTTTTGGAATGGTAAATTATATGTTAAAAGTGAAGAAGGTATATTCCTTGGCTATTCCACAAGAAGTAAAGCTTATAAGTGTTTAAATAATAACACTAACAAAGTTTTTGAAAGTGCAAATGTGATGTTTGATGAATATACAAAGGTACATGAAGCTAAAGCTATGAAGGAACCTGAAGAGTACAAATCATTTGTATTATTTTTTGAAGTTATGCCTACTGATGAAGATGTTGTATATCAAGTTGCAAATCAGCATCAATTTTTAGTGAGTATCCAGTCACATATAATGAATGTCAAGTTACATTCAAGAACTAAGTTGCAAATAGAAGATGAGGCACATTCTAATTTTGAGAAAAGTGTATATGAAAGAGATTTTTAATTACCTAATAGAGAAGTACATAGTGATTTTGAATTTGACAGAGCTAATGAATAAAGAAGAGTAGAACCAAGATTGTCAAAGTATGTCAAAAGACAACACCCTACTACACAAATTATTAGAGATAAAGATGGTAGACCAATGAAAAGAAACATGATGAGAAGTGATCCATGTTTTTTGAGCATGCATGAGCCTAAGAAAATGAAATATGCCTTAGAAAATAAGGACTAGAGTAAAGCCATGAAATAAGAGATTGAACAGATTGAGAAGAACAAGACATGGACTCTAGTTCCCAGACTAGAGGACAAGAATGTGATTGGAACCAAGTAGATGTATAGAAACAAGTTACATGAAAATGGTGAAGTCATGAGGAATAAGGATAGATTAGTTTCCAAGAGGTATGAAAAATAAGAAGGAATAGACTATGGAGAAACATCTGCCCCTATTGCAAGATTGGAAGGAGTAAGAACATTGTTTTCTTACTCTGCATACAAACATTTCAAAGTTTATCAAATGGATGTGAAGTCAAAATTTATGAATGGAATATTAGTGTTACTTTGTGGTGAGAAATTAGGAAAGTACTGTACATACTTCATATATTCTTTAAAAAATAATTTGGGTCCTATTCTATTGGGATTTTGGGCTGACATGTAATTATTAATTATAACCCTAAAGTGGTAAAAATACTTATATAAAATGGCTTAGGGTTAGGGATTGTATTATTGTTGTGATGCAAAAATTGGTTCTTGTGGTGGTATTGAGCTATAAGGGGTTACAAATTGTAACCAAGTTGTAATCACTGGATCATAATAATATTAGACTCGTTGTTTGGTGGATGTAGCCTAGGGATTGGGTGAACCACATTAAATCTTGGTGTCTTGTGTTATTTTTTGTGTGATCTATTATTTTTTGATACTATTTATATTTTCATGTAATTATTATTTCTTTCTATGGCTTAATCCTAACAAGTGGTATCAAAGCGAGGTTTTTCTTTTAGTTATCCTATGTAAGAAAATATCATGGTTGAGTGGGCATCTCGCAATTAAGTGGGAGTGATGGTAGACTAGAGTAAGATGAGGGTTGATAGGTTTAATGGGCATAACTTTTAGTTATAGAAGATGTAAATTGAAGACTATCTTTATCAGAAGGATTTATGGAAGATGTTGGAAGGAAAAACCAAGAATCAGGGATCTATGTCAAATGACAAATGGGATGTATTAGATAGAAAGGAATTTGGAAGCATTTGATTATGCCTAGTGCCATTGGTGGCATTTAATATTACAAGAGAAAAGACAATAGAAGAGTTGATGCAAACCCTAGCAAAATTGTATGAAAAACCCTCCACTTCAAACAAGGTATTTTTCATGAAGCATTTATTTAATATGAAAATACTAGAAGGTGGATCTACTGCAGATCATTTAAATGAGTTTAATACTATTACTAGTCAGTTATCTTCTATGGGTATCAATTTTGAGGAAGAAATTAGGGCTCTCTTGATTTTTTGTTCTTTGCCTGAAAGCTAGAATAGCTTGGTAATGGCTATGAGTAATTCTATTCCTAGATCTAGTACCCTAAAATATGATGATGTGATCAATGTTATTTTGAGTGAGGAAACTTGTAAGAAAACATCAGGTGGATCTACATCCAGAAGTGCTTTGAATGCACAAAGTAGAAGTAGAATGACTAAGAGAGGAAGTAATTCTAAAAATCATGGAAAATCAAGAGGAAAGTCAAAGGGGAAGAGGTCTCAATTGAGAGGACCAAATGACTACTAGTACTCTAGGAAACTAGGGCATAAAAAGAAAGATTGTTGGACTTGAAAGAAGAATGAAGGAGATAAATCAAATGGAGACAAGGAGGCAAATGTGGTAAGTAACAAATCTGAAGAGGATGCTTTGCTTATCTTTAGAAAGTGTTGATGATTCATGGATTTTAGATTCTGGTGCTTTATTTCATGCTACACCTCATAGAAGTTATTTCATTGATTATGTCCAATGGGATTTTGGACTTGTTTATTTGGGGGATAAAGAACCCTGTTAGATTTTTGGAAAGGGAAAAGTTAAGATTAAGTTGTAGAATGGGAATCATTGGCTACTACATGAGGTAAGACATATTCCAAGGTTGAGTAGGAATTTAATTTCAGCAAGGCAACTTGGTGATGAGGGTTGTGTATTTACTTTTAATGATAAAAATTGGAAGGTTTCAAAAGGTTCCCTTGTAGTAGAAAAATGTGTGAAAGTAGGCACCTTATATCTTTGTACAGGTCATATTGTTTCTTCTACTTTAATTGTTTTAGAAAAAAATGAATGTTTAGGAATAGTTACTATAGTTGAGCAGAGAGAACAAATAGCTATTGTAGATTCTAATACAATGATGTGGTACTACAGATTTGGAAACATAAGTGAGAAAAGTATGAAAGTACTTTATTCAAAGAAAGTTTTACCAGGTCTAAAATGTGTTACTATGGACTTCTATGAAATTTGTGTGTATGGAACACAAAAGAGAGTGAGTTTTGTGAAGACTGAGAAGGAAAATAAAAAAGGAAAAATTAGAGCTTGTCTATACTAATGTATGAGGACTAGCTTAGGTATCATCCCTTGGTGGTTCTCATTATTATGTTACATTCATTGATAATGCAACTAGAAAACTATGTGTTTATTTCCTTAGATAGAAATCTGATATATTTTAATTTTTTAAGAAATGGAAATTCTTGGTTGAAAATGAGATTATTAAGAAATTAAAATGTCTTAGATCTGATAATGGTATTCATAGATAGAAAACTATTCCAAGGACTCCATAGGAAAATGGAGTGGCTGAATGTATGAACATGACTATAGTGGAGCGTGAAAGGAGCATGATGTTGCATGTTGGGTTGCCCTTACACATGTGGGTGGAGGTTGTCAATACTATTGTAAATTTACTTAATAGAGGTCCCTCTACTCCTTTGGGCAATGGTATTCTAGAGGAAGCATGGACTAGTAAGAAGGTGATTTATTCTTTTCTCAAAACCTTTGGTTGTAAAGCATTTGCTCATATAGATTCTAAAAATAGAACCAAGCTAGAAGCTAAGTCAAAGAAATGCATATTTATTGCATATGGCATTACTCAATTTGGTTATACACTTTGTGTTAGATTATGGTGACTGATCAGGAAAGTACTATACATACTTCATAATTAGTGGGAGTCTGCAATGAAAGATGAAATGGACTCTTTGCTGAAGAATAAGACATGGAATTTGTGCAAATTGTCTGCAAGTAAAAAGGCTTTATAGAATAAGTGGGTTTATAGGTTGAAAGAAGAGGAAGGAGGTAAGAAAAGATTTAAAGCCAGGTTAGTTGTAAAAGGATTTGCATAGAAAAAGGGAATTGATTTTGATGAGATATTTTCTCCTATTGTTAAATTGACTTCTATCTGTATTATTTTAAGTCTTGTGGCTACTGAAGATTTGCATTCAGAGTAGCTAGATGTTAAAACAACCTTCCTTCATGGTGATTTGGATGAAGAAATATATATGGCTTAGCCATGGGGATTTGAGGTCGAAGGTAAGGAGAACTTAGTGTGCAAATTGAAAAAAAGTTCATATGGCTTGAAGCAAGCACCTCGGCAATGGTATCTAAAATTTGACAGGTTTATGCATGAGCATGGCTATAATAGGTGTCATTCAGATTATTGTGTTTATTTTAAGAGGTTGAATGATGATAGCTACATTATTTTATGTTTATATGTTGATGATATGCTTGTAGTTGGGTCTAACATGGATCATATTAAGGGGCTAAAATGCCAATTAGCACATGCATTTGCTATGAAGGATTTGGGGGCAGAAAAACAAATCTTTGGTACAAAAATTTGTAGAGATAGGAAGAACAAAACTTTGATGCTATCTCAGGCTGATTATGTTGAGAAGGTCTTGAAACATTTCTCTATGGAGAATGCTAAAGCTATCAGTAAACCTTTACCTGGTCATTTGAAGTTGACTAAGGATATGTGTCCTAAGACACAGAAAGAGGAGGATAAGATGTCCAAGGTACCCTATGCTTCAGCTATAGGAAGCTTGATGTATGCTATGGTATGCACTAGGCTAGATATTGCACATGCAGTGGGAGTCATTAGTAGGTATATGAGTCATCCAAGCTTTGAGCATTGGAATGCAGTCAAATGGATTCTCAGATATTTGAGAGGCACATCCAATAAGTGTTTACACTTTGGGGGCTCTACTATTGATTTTGAGGGCTATGTTGACTCAGATTTGGTAGGGGATATTGATACCAGGTGGAGTACTATAGGTTATGTCTTTACTATTGGTGGGGGAGCTGTGAGCTGGGTTTCTAGGTTACATAAGATTAATGCTCTATCCACTACAGAGGCAGAGTATGTTGCTGCTACAAAGGTAGCCAAGGAGATGATATGGCTTCAACTCTTCTTGGAAGAATTGGGACATCCTCAAAAGGATAATTATTTGTTCACAGATAGTCAGAGTGCCATTCATCTTGACAAGAATTCAGCTCTGCATTCTAAGACCAAACACATACAGTTGTGGTACCATTTTATTCGGTTAGTTTTGGAGGATGGACAGTTAAAGCTAGAGAAGATACATACAAATGATAATCCAATAAATATGTTGACAAAGGTTGTAACAAGGGAGAAGCTAAACTCCTCTTCAACTTCAGTTGGTCTTTTAGATTGAACATGAATAAAAGAACATCAGAGTCCACAGTGGTTTGATCTAGTGGGAGCCCCATGTGGTACTAGTATTGTTACAAGATCAGTCTCCAAGTGGGAGTTTTTTTTTAGTGTGGAGCTTGATTAGTTTACAAGTGGGCAATTTTTAGATTATGGTGACTGATCAGGAAAGTACTGTAAATACTTCATAATTTTTTTTTTTGGTACTATTCATAGATTCACCACTAAAGTTATGGATAATTTATGGCCGACATGTTATAACCCCTAAAGCAGTTTAATATTTGTATAAAAGGGTTTAGGGTTAGAGATTGTAATATAGTGTGATACGAAATTGCTTCTTGTGGTTGTATTGAGCTGTAAGGGATTACAAATTGTAATCAGGTTGTAATTACTGGATTGTAATAAGATCGGACTTGCTATTTGGTGGACATAGCCTAGGGATTGGGTGAACCACATTAAATCTTGGTGCCTTGTGTTCATTTCTATGTGATCTATTATTTTTCTATTATTGGTTATATTTGCATGTAGTTTTTTATTTATGTTCGTGGTTTTATCCTAACACTTTGAGATTTTGAAAACTATAAAATTGTAAGAAGTAGGGATGTCATATTCAATGAGAAAGTATTGTACAAAAATCTATTGTAGCAACATAAGAAGAAAGAAGATAATTGTGTAGTGTTGGATGATAATCCAAAAGATGATGTTCAAGTCATTCCTCATGATGTGCAACAACTACAACAATAAGTACCACACACACTAGTGAATGTTAGATAGTCAACAAGGAAAATTCAACCTACAAAAATATTTTCTCCCTCTTTATATTCTATTTTACTAATAGATGTTGGTGAACTTGAATGTTATGATGAAGCTGTATAGGTGGATACTAAGATTCAGTGGGAGTCTACAATGAAAGTTGAAATGGACTCTTTGATGAAAAATAAGACATGAGATTTATGTAAGTTGCATGCAAGTAAAAGAGCTTTATAGAATAAGTGGGTTTATAGGTTAAAAGAAGAGGATGGAGGTAAGAAAATATTTAAAGTCAAGTTAGTTGTAAAAGAATTTGTATAGAAAAGGGCATTGATTTTGATGAGATATTTTCTCCTATTGTAAAGATGACTTCTATCCGTACTATTTTAAGTATTGTGGCTACTAAATATTTTCATTTAGAGAAACTTGATGTTAAAACAACTTTCCTTCATGGTGATTTGGATGAAGAGATATATATGGCTTAGCCATAGGGATTTGAGGTCAAAGGTAAGGAGAACTTAGTGTGAAAATTGAATAATAGTTTATATGGCTTGAAGCAAGCACCTTGGAAATGATATCTAACATTTGATAGTTTTATGAATGAGCATGGATATAGTAGGTCTCATTCAAATCATTGTGTTTAATTTAAGAGTTTGGATGATGATTGCTACATTATTTCATGTTTATATGTTGACGATATGCTTGTGGCTGGGTCTAACATGGATTAGATTACGGGATTGAAATGCCTATTAGCACATGCATTTTCTATGAAGGATTTGATAGTAGAAAAATGAATCCTTTTTATGAATATTTGTAGAGATAGAAAGAGTAGGAATTGATGCTATCTTAGGCTGATTATATTGAAAAAGTGTTGCAATGTTTCTCTATGGAGAATGCTAAAACTGTTAGCATACCTTTGCCTAGTCATTTGAAGTTGACTAAGGAGATATGTCCTAAGACACAAGAAGAGGAGGAGAAGATGTCAAAGGTACCCTATGCTTCAGCTATAGGAGGCTTGATGTATTCTATGGTATGTACAAGGCTAGATATTGCACATGCAGTAGGAGTCAATAGTAGGTATATGAGTCATCTAGGAATTAAGCATTGGAATACAGTCAAATGGATTCTTAGATATTTGAGAGGGACATCTAATAAGTGTTTACACTTTGGGGGCTCTACTACTAATCTATAGGGCTATGTTGACACATATTTGGTAGGGGATATTGATACTAGGTGGAGTACTCTAGGTTATGTCTTTATTGTTGGTGGGGTAGCCATGAGCTAGGTTTTTAGATTATAGAAAGTTAAATTTTCTTTATCTACTATAGAGGTAGAGTATGTTACTCCTATAGAGGCAGTGAAGGATATGATATGGATTTAGTTCTTCTTGGAAGAATTGGGAAACCCTCAAAAGGATAATTATTTGTTTATAAATAGCCAAAGTGTCATTCATCTTGCGAAGAATTCTGCTATCAATTCAAAAATCAAACACATACAATTGTGGTACCATTTCATTTGGTTAGTTTAGATGATAGACAGTTAAAGCTAGAAAAAATACATAAAGATGACAGTCAAGTAGATATGTTTACATAGGTAGTAACTAGAGAGAAGTTTAACTCCTCTTTAGCTTTGGTTGGTCTTTTAGATTGAACATGAATAACATAATAGCAGAGTCTAGGGTGGTTTGATCTAGTGGGAGCCCCATGTGGTAGTGGTATTCCTATAGGATTAGTCTTTGAGTGGGAGATTGTTTTTTAGTGTGGAGTCTTATCAATCCCCAAGTGGGAGATTGTTAATTTGTGGTGACTAATCAAGAAATCACTGTACATACTTTATAAATTCTTTAAAAGAAAAATTTGGGCCCTATTTTATTGGGATTTTGGGCTGACATGTAATTATTAAATATAACCCTAAAGTGATAAAAATGCTTGTATAAAAGGGATTAGGGTTAGGGATTGTGTTGTTTATGTGATGAAAAATTGGTTCTTATAGTGGTATTGAGTTGTAAGTGATTACAGGTTATAATCAAGTTGTAATCATTGGATCAAAATAATATTAGACTTGCTTTTTGGTAGACGTAGCATAGGGATTGGGTGAACCACATTAAATCTTGGTGTCTTGTATTTTTTCTATGTGATCTATATTTTTTTGATATTGTTTATATTTTCATGTAATTGTTATTTCTATCTGTGGTTTAATCCTAACAATTAGAAGAAGAGGTTTACATAGAAAAACCAAAAGGATTTGTTAACAATAACAACATGAATATGGTATGCAGACTACACAAAGCTTTATATGATTTAAAGCAAGCCCCAAGAGAATGGTATGAAAGGATTCACAATTATCTTGTGAAGATTGGTTTTGAGAAGACTGATGATAACAACAATTTGTACTTGAAGATAGGAGGTAAAGGTATTTTACTAGCTGAAATTTTTGTTGATGATATCATATTTGGAGGTCAAGATACATTATGTAGGGCATTTGCAAATGAAATGAAGAAATAATTTGAGATGCCTATGTTTGGAGAGATCAAGTTCTTTGTTGGTTTTCAAGTATATTAGGTGAAGTATGGTATATACATCACTCAATATAAGTATGTGAAGGAAATATTGATTTTTTTTGGATTGGAAGATACAAAACTAGTTAGCACACCTACGGTGATGGAACACAAGTTGTCAAAGAATGATGATTCAAGTGATGTGAATCAAACATTATACAAGTCTATGATTGGTAAATTACAATATGTAGTGAATAGAAAACTTGACATTGCATTATCTATCGGGGTTATTGCAAGAATCTTTACAAATACTAAGGAGAATAATTTGATGGCTATTAAGAGAATTGTAAGATATTTGAAAGGAGCAGAAGACTATGGTTTATACTACAAGAAAAATAAAAAAATTAAGTTGAGAGCCTACAATATGTTGATTGGGCTAGAAATATTGATGACAAAAAAAGAACAAGTGGTGGAGCATTTTTCTTAAGAAAGAGGTTGGTCACTTGGACAAGCAAGAAACAAAATTGCATATCTCAATCTACTGCCAAAGCTAAATATGTGGTTACTATAGTAAATTGTACAAATACCATATGGATCAAATAGCTACTCAAAAGTATGAAGGAGGAAATCACTAAATCTATGATACTCTTTTGTGATAATACAAGTTCTAAAGATATATCAAAGAGCCCTGTGATGCACACAATGTCTACTCATATTGCAATCAAATATCATTTCTTGAGAGAGTTAGTTCAAGACAAAGAAGTGAGGATAGAATATGTGAATAAAAAAGAATATATAGATGTTATCTTCACAAAAAGATTTACCTAAGGATGCTCATGAGTATCTTAGAGGTAAAATAGGGGTTATACCCATATCCAAAGCTACTTAGGAATCATAACTAGTTCCCTATATCAACTAAGTTGAATGTTGTATCTCACAATTTGATGCAACAAATATTACTTTAGGAGCTTCCTAAAGTAATGAAGGAGCTGAATTAGAATATTTATAATCACATGAAAGGTGATAGAGGGAGATTTTGGAATTGATTATATCTACATACAAAAATGTCAATTCTTTGGAATTATTGTTAAAGGGGGAGATATATAAGTCTAAGGGAAAATAAACATACATCTACCTAGTAAGAGGGAGTAAGTACTGAGGGAGATATAAGAACATATTAGAGAGAGATAGATACCTAAATATCAGAAAGAGTGAGCTATAAGTCAAAGGGAGAAGATATAGTAAATAGTAAAGGAACTTGACAAAGCTCACTTCACCCTACACAGAGGAAGGACATATACTATACTGATAGATGGAGAAATTTCAAAGATTTATTTTCTTTTTGGTATTATTGGTTGTATTGGTTTTTCATCTATGCTAAAGAGGGAGATTTTTGATATAAGATTGTTTTAAAGTGAAGAACCTATAATGGAACAATCATTATTTTTTCAATGATGTTGAACTTGCTACCTACTAGTGAGATAATTTCTTTTTGGTCTGAAAGCTATCATTTAGTTGATTGATGAAGAGGATTTGAAAAGAGGAGATAACAATAGCACCTAGAGAAAGGTTGAATTATTTTGTATGTAAAAGAATCACTAAGACTAAGTAAGATATTGATACTATAGTGTATTGTTTATCTTCTTAAAGTCTAAAATGAAAGATTACTCAAGTTAAGACTAGGAGAACATCAAGTATGAAAAGTGTCTATCAAGCCTTATTGAGTAGTCAATGCAAGTTGAACATAAATTAGTGGAAGATGAGTGAAAAACAAGAGGTTTCGATAAAATATGAAAAATAGTGCAAGCTGAGTGATTGTTAGTGTATGCCAAGTAAAGATCAGTTGGTGCCAAACATCAATAAAATTTAGTGTTTTCCAAGTGAACTAGTGTTGGCTGAGTGGAAGAATAGTATAGATGTTGAGTAACAACATATTGATATCAAGTTCTAGTAAATATGTTAAATCAAAGATTTGACAAATATGAGCTAACTATTTTGTTTTCTTGAATTGTGTGAAGCATGTGGAAGATAACTATGCTGAGCTAGTGGCACAAAATTAAAGGTAAACCATTTTTAGGAGAATTCAAGGAATATTGTAGAAGTTTCTAGAGGAGCCAAATGGAAAAGTGAGTAGATTCATTATATCCTACCTAACCCTTAAATGGATGATTGTGGTTAAGAAAAAAAGATCGTAATTCTCTATTTATAGAGACAACTGGTCAAAAGAAAAGGGTGTCATGTGTAATAACCTAAGGAAGATAAGGAGTCTAGTGTATTGCTTCATTCAATAGCTGAACAAGAGTGACTACAGTTGATAGGCAAAGAAAAAAGGCTTAAGAGTATGAATGCTTAAAAGGTGAAAAAACTATCAAAGCTGAAGTGTGTGAATGCTAAGAAAAATGGAGGACTAAAATAGAGATATACAATATGCAAGTGAGTTGAAATTTGTTATCAGATCAAGCCTTAATATTACTTTCTAATCATTGTATTAGTCTAGGGTAAATTCTTTGGATTAAGGTTGATCTAACAATCATTTGTAAATCTTTTAACTAGGTAACATTCTAGTGAAATGATCTAAAGTCTTGTAACATGGCTCACTCCTAATAGGGTGATTGAAATCCTTTAACTAGGTCAAATTTAACATTGTGTATTGTAACCTTTAACAAGGTTAGCCTTTCACAGGGCTTGTTTTCAAAAGAGTGAGAACTAGTAGCATGTTGCTAGTGAGTTTTCTCAAATTGGGTTTCCACATAAAATACTTGTGTTAAATGTGTTATTAAATTTGTTATGTTTCATGTTTACATTTATGCAAAGTTTTTTTGACCTAGGATACTAACCTATAAATTTTTGTATTGTATGATATAATGGATGCAGGCATAATATGGTTTTATGGATATGGGTCTACTAAGAATTGAAAAGTTTTATTTGTACATCTAGACCTTGAGTAAATAATTCACCCCTCTCTCAACTATTGTAAAGAATTTCAACAATCACCACTTTTTTACTCTTTTGAAGTGAGCTCTATGAGGATCCAACCCTGTTAAAGCTTACAATACACATTGTTAAATGTAACTTAGTTAGAGGATTTAATCACCCTATTAGGAGTGACCTTGTCAAAGGACTTTAGAACATTTCATTAGGATGTCATCTTGCTAAAGGATTTACATAGATTATTAAGTCCTTAAATTACTATTAGGTCAACATTTAAATAAAAGGATTTCAATACAAACTATTTACATTGTTTAGAAAGAGAATAGTGAGGTTTTGATCTATACAATTACAACTCGCTTTTCACTTTCAAGTCACTATTTAGTTCATGTGTTGATTCCTTGATAAGTATTCATTTTCACCTATATCTTTGCTTCTCTTGGAAACCCTTAAAGAATTCATCCTTCTCTTCACAGCAAGCTTAAGCCTTCTTCTTAGATTCAGTTATCAACATCAAAATCTTTGTTTCCTTTCTCTAGAAACACACATAGATTCCTTTCTCTATTCTCTTCTTCTCATATCTCACTCTCACTCTTTTAATTCCTTCCTATGAATACTTAAAAAATTGGCTTTTTGCCTCCTTAAATAGGTAATTCTTGTCCTTTTTAATTTTCCATGATCATCATAGATCTTATGGTTTGTGATTCCATTCATCAAGGTCATTGTATCTATCCATCTGCCTTCTTTGCTAGAACCTTCTCATCAAATTAATTCATTAGGTATGGTACCTAATCCTCTCCTTGAAATAAATGATTCAACTTTTTAAAATATAAAAGGAGTAACTAAGAGAGGAGGGATGAATCAATTACCACTAAAATAGTTCCAAATCCCTTAGATGTCAATGCAAACTTTCTTTAAACTCATAACTTAGTTAGAACTACATAAATACTATAACTAAATTAACAAAGAAATCTTGAAATATTAATGTGCATTAACCTTTAGTAACTTAGTTGTAGAAAGATACAACAATAAGAAAAGAGAATGAACACATGAGACACCAATATTTAACATGGAAACCCAATTTTGGAAAACGACCAAGCAACTAGTTAGAACTTTTCACTCTTCTATAGTGAGTCCTATTAAGAGCCAACCTTGTTAAAGATTACAAAAAACACTATTAGATGTGACCCTATTAAAGGATTTAAATCAACCTGTTAGGAGTGGCCTTGTTAGAGGTCTTAAGAAACTTCAATCTCAAAATTCCACTTTTCTATAGGATTTACAAAATGGCTATTAAGTAAACTATATTAAGAGATTTGTTTGCTACTACAATTGTTAGAGAGTAATAATGATTGACCTAAATTATGTAGTAATTAGATTTTAGATTTAGATCAATGTTCTAGCTTATCCTCTAGATCCTTCTTGATCAAAATATTCTTTCCAACTCCTTGGATATTTTTTCCTTAATGAGATATCCTTCTCTATTCGCATCTTATCTTCTTCATCACTTTACAATTTTGAATCCACATCTTGACCTTTGATATATATGAAATACAATGTCAAGTCAGCTTGAATATCCTTAGAAATAAACAAATAACATCCACTAAGTCAGATTGCATAAACAAAATAAATAAAGAAAATTATTTTGATGTAGGTCGACTTGAATTGAAAATGAGTCACTCAGTTACCACTAAGTTCCTTGGTAACTAATTTGACTCAATTTACACTGAACTTCTAACTCAGTTATAACCAAACTCCTTTGGTGACCAAACTAACTCATCTTTAACTATATCATTGAACTTTTCTTCTTCTTAGTTGATACAAGAGTCTTTTGAGCTCAATTACAGCTGGTAGTACTCAATTAGAGTATAACATTTGTGTAACATCAATGAGAATATACAATTGAATAATTGTTATCAACAATTTCCCTCTTTGGTATTGATGGCAATACAATATGTCATTATGTAAGGAAAACTTAGAGAAATCAAATGATTTATAAGATTATATAATATTCTTAGTTTCATTCCAATTCTCTATATGTCCATGAGAGGTCCCTATGAGACTCTCCCTCTACCATATTTTCTTCAGACTCCATCAGATCAAGTTATCCTCTTGTAGATTATTGACTTTGATTCTTCTATCAATACATCAATCTTTCCCTTAAATAAGTATATGACATGATTAAATCTCTCCCTCTTTGAAATCACATGCCAAAGACTTGATACAATATTTTTTATAATGTAATTGATGTACTGATTCATATGCAACAAGCTCTAATTTCTTTGCATCAATTTGATAGGTCTTCAATGAAGTTTGGTTGATGCATCATTAATTTGTACTCTAGTGAGGATCAAATAGGAGAATGACCCCTAGCTTTTCTCTTACATGCAAAAATGCATCATTAGGTAATAATTGGGAAAATATGTCAGGAACCTACTCCTTTGTGTTAACATGTTCCAATTTAACCTCTTGATCTTGAACTAGTTCTCTTAGAAAATGATACTTGATTGCATTGTATTTTGTCTTGGTGTGCATCACTATATTTTTAGATGTATTTGTTGCACTTGTGTTATCACAATAGATAACCACTAGATCCTTGATTTCTTTCATCATTCCTAATAATAGTTTCATGAACCATTTTATGTTTAAACAATTAACTACTACTACAACATATTCATCTTCCATTGTACAATGAGAGATGCCATTTTGCTTCTTACTTGTCCAAATACAAACCTCTTTCCAAGAAATTATTCTCTTCCATTGGCTCTCTTCCTATCATCAATGCTTCTAACCCAATCAGCATTAGTAAAGGATTCAACTCAATGTTCCCTCCTTTCTTGTACAATAGATCGTAGTCTTGAGTACTTTTTAGATATCTCATAATTCTTTTAATTGCCATCATATAATTTTTTCTAGATTTTTAGAAAACCATGCAACTATACTAACTAGTCTAGTTTACATCCTACGAATAATCATCCTTGGATAACTTGTGTCCAGTAGACATAGGCATTCCAACTGGTTTGGAATCATTTATTCCAAAAGTATTCAATATATCCTTGATATATTTTTACTAAGTAATGTAAATGCCATCCTTCATTTGATGAACTTGTAAACCAGAAAAGACTTTTATTTTTCCAAACATTGACATTTCAAACTCTTTCCTCATTTCTTTAGAGAATGGCTTGCAAAAGTCATCATGATCTATATATATGATATCATCCCGAAATATTTCTACTAAAAAAGTCTTGTTCTATGATCCCTCTTTAATATACACACAACTATTATCATTGGTTTTTTAGAAACCAATCTTTACTAGATATCCATGAAGTCTCTTAGGCCATGGGCTAGGAGCTTGCTTCAAACCATATAAAGCTTTGTGTAACTTACACACCATGTCTCTTTTATTTGTATGAATGAAACCATTAGGCTGATCAATGTAGACTTCTTCTTCCAGAATTCCATTCAAGAAAGCTGATTTTACATCCATTTGATACATTTTCAATCCTTTAAATGTAACATATGCAAGTAGTGTTCTAACTCCTTCAAGTCTAGCAATAAGAGAAAATGTTTATCCATAGTCTATGCCTTCTTCTTGAGCATATCCTTTGCATACTAGCCTTGCCTTATTCCTAGAGACTTCACCATTTTCTTTCAATTTATTTCTAAATACCCACTTTGTGCTAGTTATATTTTTATCCTTAGGTCTAGGAACAATAGTTCAACCATTGTTTATTTCAATTTTCTCAACCTCTTCATTCATTCCATGTGTCCAAATTTCATTTTTCAATGCATCATTAACACTTCTAGATTCAAATTCAGTAACAAAACATGTACATATTGGTCTCAGTTTGGTTTTGAAATTTGAGTGTCAAAACACTTAACCAAATTCTCAAGATGATGCCAAGTATAATATAGAAGGCAAGCTACAGTGTATGTCGAGCCAAAGAATTTAATAGGTTTCGAGTGAACTTCAAGTACCAAGAATTCTTTAGGTGCCGAGTGAAGTTCAAGTGCTGAGCAAAGTATAGATGCCGAGTGAAACAAAGTTACCATAGGAGCCGAGTGAGCTAGTTTTCCTATATGTGCTAAGCATCAACAACTAGTATGTGTTGAGTAACACAAAATCAACATATTAGTTTGTGCCTTCACAAAATCAGATGTAAACCATTTTTTGAGCTAACATAGGATGAATCTCAAAGGATCTTGGAGATAAGATTGAATATTTTGCATTATCTATGCAATTAACATGCAACCAATTAGAAAAATGGAGAAGGCATGCAACCAATAAGAAAAGTGTAAGGAGTCAAAAATAAAGATTTAATATTGATCATAGATTCATAACTAATCCTAAGTCTTTGAAATATTTAAAAGGAGGATGAAGCCCCATTATGTAAGAGAGAGGACATGTGAAAAAGTGTATGGGTGAATTATAGCAAAGTGGAGAAGGGTAAAAAGACTTAGTGATGAAAAGAGCAGCATAGTAGAATGTAGTTGTTGAAGAATAGAGTATCAGAATCTCAAAGAGTCATATTATGTGAGTGTTATCCCCACCCCAATTTTACCTTCTCATTTTGGAGGGTTTATGGGTTACCAAATCTTGTGTTGTCAATTTTCATACATGCTTTTACTTTCATAGTTAGTAGATTAGATGCATGTGAATTATTTCCAATTAAAAGATTTTAAATAATAAAAGTTGGTAACTTTTGATTCACCCCCCATCTCAGAAATAACTCTTCCCACTTGTTAAATTCCAATAATTGGTATCAAAGCCTAGTTTTCACAAGGAAGAGCCTTACAACTTGGAGAAAAGATCTAAAAATGGAAGTCTACAAACTTGGGAAGATCATAGAAAATTAGGCAATTGATATACAACTTTCTTTACATGCTTTACTAAGAAAATCTTTAAAGAAAAGAAGAGAGATTGCCATAGCTAAGAATGACACATAGTACAAGGAGATTGACACCTCAAATCTATTTTCAATTGGAGATTCCAAATAATTTGATGTAGAAATAGTAGATCTGATGGAGAAGAATAATGCTCAAGTAGAAGAAATCAAAATACTTGATTGAGCAAGAATCACAAGCCATGATGCTTTGTGAGGTGACTAAATAGAAGAAAAGAGCCATTGAAGACAAGACTATGATAGAAGAAGACAAGAGAAACCTTGCCAACAGTCTAGAAGAAAAGTCAATTGAGATTGCAAGAATTTCAAACATGCAGATAGACACCCTAAGTTAGAAGATGAGTGCACATCATAAATTAAATGTCAAGGATATTGAGGTCTCTACACTAAAAATGCAAAATGAACAACTACAAAATGACCTGAAAAGAGAGAAGGAGATTGCAAAAAACTACAACAAACCTAATGAGGCCATCAAGTATTTTGAGCAGCTACTAAAACCACCAAGAGCTAGCAATGATACTTTAGGACTTGGTTACACTAGCACTAAACAAGGAGAGTCATCCAAGACTACAAAAGAAATGAACAAAAAAGGTAAGAACATTAAACCCACTTTTCATTTTTGTGGTAAAAAGGGACATACCTTTAATGTATGTAAGAGAAAGAATGCCCATCAACATGAGAAGCCTAAGAATGAAAATCACTGTCAAAAGTGCAAAAAATAAGGACATCAAGCACACAATTGTAGGACTAGGACTATCAAAACACCATTACTTGAAGGTCACTACTACAATTGCAAGAAGTATGGACATAGAGCCTTTGAGTGTAGATCAAAACCTATGTGGAAACCTAATTAGTTAGTAAGAGCAAGTAACCAAGGATATCACTATAGTTGGGACTACAACACCAGATATAGTTGTCATTACTATTAGGAATATGGAAACAATCCTAAAAATTGCATAAGGACACATTTCAAAGGAAACTACAATAGATGCTTGAGTAAAACTATATGTTTTAGTTGCATGAAGACTGGTCATATCACCAAGAATTGCCCAAAAAGGTCAAAAGCACCCAATTCAAAAAATGACAAAGGAAAAGAGAAGATAGATGTTGAACACATCAAAGGAGAAATGAATAAGACATGGAAGAAGAAAGATGGGTGTATCACATCAAATGAAGGGGTCACTTCACCTAATAAGTCAAGTGATCACACTTCATCAAACTATGCAAGGAAAAGGGACAAGCAACTGATTTACTAAGTTTTATCATATATTAATTCCTAGTTAAGAAAAAAATGAAAGGAATAGATTAGCATGAACAAAGATGAAAAGTTAAAATTTCAAGAGTTTTCAAGTGTTGTTGAGTAAAAATCTAGTACATGCTGAGTTGACCATCAAAATAGTAGGAGTTGAATCATCAGTAGTAGCTGAGCTGGTAAAGGAAGCTAAGTAAAGAAGAAAATTTAGTTGAAGTCGAGTAAGTTATACTCCTACAAAAGCCAAGTGGTGGAAATATAATAGAAGTTGAGTAATGAAAAAATCCTTCAGAAGTTGAGTGGATAGTTGTAAATGTACTAAGAATTAAATGCGATGAAAATAGGGCATATTATCACATTTTCATTCATTTTCTTCATCACAAACAAAGAAAAAAGATAGGAAAGAGTGTAGAGTGAGTCCAAAGTAGAGAATCTAGTGTTTAAACAAGATTTCAACAAGATTTCAATGTGATTTCATTGATCTTAAGGTATTTACACTTGTGTCGAGCTATATAGTTTTATGCTTTCTTCGTATCAAAACCTTAGATTGTATAAAATGGATTCTAGCTCTAGGAAAACCCAAGAGAAGGAACCTTTTGAAGTCCAACTAGTATCCAAAGAGGTCAGACAACCCAATTTTTGTCCAATACCCTAAAGTTGCATATAAGAATGATCCAATTGGAGCCCTATCCATCATACCCCCTAAGGTTGTAATGGTCTAAGATGTAATTAAATGCTATAATTGCAAGATTGGAGCTATAGGTGACATGGAGATTAGGGAGGCATATGATAAGTTGTGTGAAAATGGAGTGTTAAAAGAAGAATACAAAATTGTTGAAAACAAGGGTTTAATTCATGCCCTAGAATTCCCTATAGTGTTCAAGAGAAAATGGATTAGGCTAGTGTTGAGTAGAATATATGATGGTAGCTTATGGCTAGAGGATGGCCCTATAAAAATAACTAAGAGAATTGTACATAGAGTGATAGGGTACCCAACCCTAGATTGGCTAAAGACCCTTAGGAGTGATTCTAAGGAGGCAATTGAGAAAAATACAAATGCTAAGTGGAATAAGAGAGGGATGACAATTAATACCATCAAAGACCCTCTAGTTGATTTTGTTGTTAGGGTAATTGCACACAAGTTTTATTAGTTAGCAGACTCAATAGTGTGTTGTGCATTGTAGTAGATGTAGGATACAAATTGGTGAAGAAGGATCATACATATGATTTTGTAGAGCTATAACTCTAATAGATTAATGAAAATTTGGTAGCAATCAAGAGAAAAAAGGGAGCCCAATATAAATTTGGTGCTATTTTGATATGTATTTTATTTTATGTTGAGAATAAAGTAGATGGGAGCCAATTTTGAGACCCTAATGACAAGTTATTTTGAAGACTTTAAGAAGGCAATGAAGTAAAGGCTAAGAATTCCAATGTTATTAGTGGAGAAACATGTAAATGATGTATGTTTTCTTGTAGATATTGATTACACATACATTCAAGTTGCCATACCAAGAGCGAGATGCTTAAGACATCTTGGGTATGAAATAAACATAGATGAAGCATTAGTAGCAATAACTGCATTATTGGCAGACAAAATAGACAAGGATGCACCACATTTTGGTAGTTATGATGTGGTGAGATCAAAAGTGGATATGGACTTGAAGACTGCCTCCACTTTGAAAAAGAAAGACAAGCTTGTTAAGAAACTAAAAGCTAAATCTAGGAAGGCACTACAAAAGAAGTAGAGGAAGAATGTGAAGATGCTGAGGGTGATGAAGAAGAACAAGATCAGGGGCCACTTGCCTTAACTCAATGAATGGAAAGAGATGTAGATAAGGAGGAAGGTGTTGAGCAAGAGGCACCAAAGGTTGAGCTAAAGAAGAGAAAAGCTCAAAAATAGCCATCTGCACAGCCCAAATAGAAGAAGAAGGCTACAAAGCCAAGCCCAGCCAAGCCAACTACAAGGGCTGATACCAGGGTACAACTTAGGTAGCAAAGGAAAAGGAGAAGTAGAAGGAAATAAAATAAGGAGGACCTATAGAATACAAGAAATGAAGAAAGTATGTTGCACCTCCTGAATTAGATGAAGAAAGAACATAGTCTAATGAAGAACAATTTAGATTGGTAAGATGTTCTACCACATCTAAATTGGAAAGCATTTGTAATGATATTAGAGATAATGTAGATTTAATTATTCTAAAGACCATTGAATTTAATAAGTTGTCAAAAGAACAACAAAACATAGTGGATGAGTCCATCTACACTATGATGGCTAAGTTCAAGACCACCCCACTTGAACTATATAACTCAATGCCTAAGGAGTTAAGCTCATTAGTTGAGAATAAATGGTATTAATATCTCAAAATGGAGAAATAAACAAGGGAGTCAATATTGGCTCATGTAATGCTAGACCTTACTAAACATCAAATAACAAAGGCTAACAAGAAGCATGGGAGAAAATTTGCACCCAAATATAGAGCCTTCAATATTTTGCAGAATTAAATAGGACATGTTGTCCAAAAGTCCACACAAATGTGGAAATTAATATATGGATTGAAAACTATGAAAGGAGGGAAGCAAGACCCATTTGAGGGTAGAAATGATGGAGAAGAAAAAGAGAATGAGAAAGAAGAAGAAAGAGAGAAAGAAAAATGTGAAGGAGAAAAAGAGAAAGATGAGGAAGAGGAAAAAGAGATAGAAAAAGAGACAGTGGAGAAGACACATGATGAAGAGGCAACATTTGAGGAGAAGTAGACTAAAGAGAGTGTTCAAGGCACCCAACTACCACCACCAAGCCCTCCACATACAACACCTGCATAAGAAGTAATTGTAAAGCATGTTCCTGACACTTTAGGTTAAAACATCAATCCTTTAACTGTAGAGGATCTCAAGTGGATCCTTCACCAATCTACATTGCAAGCACAACTTTGTATAGATCCAATTTTGGTGAGTGTTAATGAGTTGCAAAAATTTGTAGCAAAGATAACAAGGGAGAAGGAAAACACACAAGAGAAATCTACACAACCTCTCATAGCTATAGTAGATCAACCCAAACAGCAAGAAGAACAATACAAAATTCCTAAGGTTGATGATACAACTACAACAACTATCAAGGAGCCAAAAAAGGAACAAATAGGACAAGATGTTCCTACAACACAAACCCAAGGTGCACCTCCTCAAATTTTCATTATTGATCAAGGTAGTAGAGAAGAGGAGAAAGAAGAAGAGAAAACCCCTAAGGAGCAGGAGACAATACAAACATTGGTGAACTTGCCTACCTCTGGAACTCCTAATAAGAAGTCAAGCATTGATGTAGTACCATTGCAGATTTCAGCACCAAGCTCGAGCTCCACCAAGGTTACAAGGGTAATTCACTATGGAGACCCTACACTTGATGAAGAAAGTCATACCCAATTATGAATCTAGAACTATGAACCTGCAGTAGAAAAATGAAGTGCAAGAGGCACTAGAAAGAAGGAAGAAATGGGAAATACTCAGAAATGAGTATAGGTAGAAGCAAGCACTTGTGGAAATCAAGGACATATTTCTTGATGCTTTCAGCTTGCAAGCACCTGATGAAACCTAGCCCATCATGGAGCAATTGTTCAATATTGTGGACCAGGTATAGAATGAGGACCTAGAAGCTAATGTTAAACTATTAGAATGGTTAGAAAAGAAGTTTCAAATGAAAGTGAATGAGAAAATATCAAGTGAAATAACACTTTCTCAAGTTGAATTGGCAAAGAAGATTGAAACAGTGAAGAAAGTACTTGAGAATGTATTCTCATTGTATACCAAGTTGTGTGATACATCATATTTCACATAGGAAACTAGCCAAAGGATACTGAGCTTGGAATGAAATCTAAAGATTTCCAACATGCAGCTACCCAAAGATCTAGCTCAAAGTGAGAAGCATTTTGTAGCTACACTTTACACATAAAAAGAATTAGCTGTATTGACAATAGAAGAGGCAAATATTATGGCCAAATTGATGCAAATTCAATCTTCCCTTACTACACATCTAGAAGTACTCCATAAGAAATAGGACCATGCTGAAAATGTTCTAAAGAAGGATCATACTCTTTCTACTCTAAAAGGCCTTGTACATCTTACAACAGAGACAACCATCTAGCACAAGTCATTAGGTATTTCTTTAGATAATTGGGATGCTTCTCTCAAGATGATTATGGAGGTAAATAATTTTTTTTGGAAAAGTATTCTATTCATCCTTAGGACCCTTTGACATAAGTGTCAAAAAGGGGGAGATATAGTGTGTAAATAGAAAGGGGGAGAATATATTCATGGGGAGATATAATTTTTGGGGGAGATGTGAATAAGAATGGTTACATAATACATTCTTTGATGGAAGTAATAAAGAATATCCAAATGGGGAGGTATTAAAATTCACATTTGAGGAAATAATAAATCTAAAAGGATGCAAAACTACAAGAAGATGTGACAAGAAATAGATATAGAGTACATGAAGCAGAAATAGGGTACACAGATATAGATAAAGGTAGATAAGGTAAAGAGTATTAGATACATCAGCATGAGACACATTTAGGACAAGAATTTTGGTTATAAGAATAGATATGGCACATTAGTTCAAGGGGAGTTACAAGATTTCGAGGTATACAAATTTTTAAATAAGTTTTTGAGTCTTGTACATATGCTGAAAACAATATGTAGTATACTCATAGAGATTAGATTTACAATGCATAAGTTAGGTTTTTTTTCCACTCATGTCAAAGGGGGAGATTTTTGGTCTTAGTTTGGTTTTGACATTTGAGTGTCAACACACTTAACCAAATTCTAAAGATGATGTCGAGTATAATACATAAGCCAAGCTACAATGTATGCTAGTGCAGAGAATTCAATAGGTACTGAGTGAACTTCAAGTGCCGAGCATTCTTTAGGTGCCAAGTGAAGTTCAAGTGCTGAGAAAAGTATAGATGCCAAGTCACTATAGATGCCAAGTGAAATAGAGTTACTGTAGGAGCCGAGTGAGCCAGTTTTCCTATATGTGTTGAGCATTAACAACTAGTATGTGCTAAGTAACATAGAATCAACATATGAGTTTGGGCCTTCACAAACTAAGATATAAACCATTTTTGGAGCCGACATAGGATGAATCTTGAAGGATCCTGAAAATAAGATCGAATCTTTTGCATTACCTATGCAATCAACATGCAACCAGTGAGAAAAATGGAGAAGGCATGCAACCAATAAGAAAAGTGCAAGAAATGAGTGAGAAATAAAGATTTAATATTGATCATATATTCATACATAATCATAAGTCTTCAAAATCTTTAAAAAGAGGATGAAGCCCCATTATGTAAGAGAGAGGATATGCAAAAAAGTGTATGGCTGAATTATAGCGAAGCGTAGAAGGGTAAATAGACTTGGTGATGAACAAAGTAGCATTGCAGAATCTAGTTGTTGAAGAACAAAGTATCAGAATCTCGAAGAGTGATATTTTGTGGGTGTCATCCCCACCCTAGTTTTACCTTCTCATTTTGGAGGGTTTTTGGGTTACCAAATCTTGTGTTATCAGTTTTCATACATGCTTTTACTTTCATAGTTAGTACATTAGATGCATGTGAATTATTTTTAGTTAAAATATTTTAAATGGTTAAAGTTGGTTACTTCTAATTCACCCCCACCCTCAGAAGTATGTCTTCCCACTTGTTAAATTCTAATAGTACCTTTTAGTTTATTCCTTTTCATTATGTCTTTTGTCTAATCTCCAATTATTTTCTTAGGTGTATGATGCATTTTGACAAATCTAGCTAGTATAGGTAGCTTACTTCTAGATTTTGGATTGGATTCACTTTGTTCACCATGCTCAAAGGCTCTATGAATTTCCAAATTTTGTTATGTTTCTACTTTTTGAGACTTGGTTCCCACAGATTGTGACTTGGTTTCCTCTATCTGAGACTTGACTGGCAATGGATGCAATTTGATTGACATTCTAGATTTGGATGACTCGGGTAGGCTAATTTGTTGAAAGTTGGGTAATGTATTAGGTTCAAAGTAGAAAAAGTTTCTATAATCTTTAGGTTCTTGTCTACTTTGTTCTTCATTCTTTTTTAAAAACTCATCAATTTTCACATGTGCAGTTTTTATAACCTTGTGATTAGCAATATTCAAACATTTGTATGCTTTTCTCTTGTTGGAAAATGCCTTCATCACCTTTCACATCAAAATGTCCTTTCCTTGAATCTTTCAAGGTGTAACATTTGCTTCCAAACAATTTGAACTAATAGACATTAAGTTTATAGCCATACCATTATTCATAAGGTGTTTGATCTATACCTTTCTTCAGTTGAACTCGGTTCAAGGTATGAACTATTGTGTTGATTGCTTCCTTCTAGTATTTGGTTGCAACATTTTTCTCTATCATTAGTGTCCTTGCACAATTCATGATGGATCTATTTCATCTTTCTACTATGCCATTCTACTAAGGTGTACTAGGTTTAGATACCTATCTTTTGATTCCTCTTTCATTGCAAAATTCATTGAATTCATTAGAGATGAATTCTCCTCCTCTCTTTGATATTAGGCATTTTAGCTTCTTACCTATTTCTTTCTCAACTCTAGCTAGATACCACTTGAATTTTTGAAAAGCTTTATATTTATGCTTTAATTACATTATTATCATCATCCTAAAATAACCATCAATAAGAAAAATGAGAAATTTGTCTCCCATGTAGCTCTCTATACCTATTGATCCACAAAGATCTGTATGAACTAGTTCCAAGACTTCTCCACTATTGTAATTATTACTTTTGAAGCTAGTTTTACCCATCTTTCTAATATGATATTATTTGCATATGGCCATTTAAAGTTTCTTTAGATTTGGAATACCTTTTACTCTTCTATTTTTTATTATAGTAACCATATTATAAAAGTTTACATGACACATCCTTTTATGCCATAACCAAATTTTCTCTATGTGTGCCAACAAATATGTGTTGGAATTATTTAGAATAACTAAGAGGGGGATGGTGTGAATCAACTATCCAAGTTCCAGATGTAATATTATAACATTTCACAGCTTATTGAACCCATAAAATATTTTCATCATGCATGTATCCATAAGATTATGCAATCACTTAAAACTTGTAGGTTACTGTCAAATCAATTTGTAGAAATGAAAACATGAAGCATAACAGATTCAATAAAACACTTGATATAATGATTTATGTGGTAACCCAATTTGGAAAGAACCACCAGTAACATGCTACTCTTTCTCACTCTTCTGAACTAATGCCCTATGAAAGGACAACCCTATTAAAGGTTATAATACACACTGTTAAATGTGACCTTGTTAAAGGATTTCAATCCTCTTGTTAGGAGTGAACCTTTTTAGAGGACTTTAGATCATTCACTTACAATGTCACCTAGTTAAAAGATTTATAGATGATTTTTAGGCCATATGTTATCCAAAGGATTTACCCTAGACTAATAAAATTATTAAAGAGTAACAATAAGACTTGATTTGATAACAAGTTACAACTCCATTTGTAGATTATAGATCTTTGTTCTAGTCCTCCATTTTTCTTAGCTTTCACACACTTTAGCTTTAATAGCTTGTTCACCCATCAAACATTTATACCCTTAATCCTTCTTGTTTAACTTTCCAATGTAAACTCTTCTCTTAGGTCACTGAATGAACCAATAACCTAGACTCTTTGTCTTCCTTAGGTTCTCACACATAAAAATCCTTTCTTCTAACCATCAATCTCTATAAATAGAGAATTAAAATATTTTTTCATTCATCCTCCATTGTCCAATTTAAGGTTAGGACATATTAGGTAGGATTCAATGAATCAAACCCTTATTTCATTCCACTCCCTTCTATAAAATTCTCCTTCAATCCTCTTTGAATTTTCCTAAAAATGGTTTATCATGAATTCTATGCCACTGGCTCATCAACCTTATCTTCCACATAGTTCACATAATCCAAGAAATCAATTTTAACAACTTAGATCCATCAAATTCATAATCTTTCTAATAATGCTGACACTCAACATTAACTAAGTTCTAATTCTCAAGACATATTGCATTGCTTAGCATCCACTATAAAATCACTTGGCACGAACTAAACTTAAGTAGTGCTCAAAATAAACTAAACTTTACTCGACATCAATTGTTTCACTTGGCTTACACATGTAGACACTAAAATTTATCTTAAATTCTATATTAATTCATTTAATATTTC
This sequence comes from Cupressus sempervirens, assembly GCA_028749045.1. Classification (NCBI taxonomy): domain Eukaryota; kingdom Viridiplantae; phylum Streptophyta; class Pinopsida; order Cupressales; family Cupressaceae; genus Cupressus; species Cupressus sempervirens. Next base: position 669,544,126 of record CM053791.1, on the reverse strand, counting down.
CTTTGACATTATAATTATTTAATTATTAATTAATTATTTTTTTCATATTCTTCTACTTATTTAATTAATTTTTTTAATTAAATAGGTTCATTTCCCTAATGTATTTAAATTTAATTTGAATACTCTCCTCCTAATGTATTCAATTCAATTAATGCATAGTTCTCCATAAATCCCCTTTTATATAAACTTCAATATATTTAATTACCTTTATTAAATTATTTAATCTTATGATTAAGTTAAAATCTATTTAATTACATCCTAATCCCATCCTAAAAACCTAGTCTACAACCATCACTCTCATCCTTCTAAGCCTACCCATTAGTTAATCCTACTTAATTATCCTAAGCACCTTTCTAAACAACTTTTAGCTTCAAAGTGTTTGCTCACACATGTATGAGAGACTCAAGATCTAATAAAGCTTCCATTTTATTATTTTACTTACACCTCTTACACCTCTTACACATTTTTCCCCCTTTCCTTTCTCCAAGGTTTCTCACACATGTGTGAGAAAACCTTGAGCCATCACTTTCTTTATGTTGACTTTTGCATGGCTTGTCTCCTTAGCCTATGTGTCTCCTTTGTGGAACCTATGTGGATGCCACATATATGCCACCTCCCCAAGGCCTCTCTCAAAACTATCAATAGATCCCTTGTCTCAAGCATTTTCCATTTCCCCTATTTACATTGTTATCATGCTAGCATATTTCTAGAGATTTTAGAGCTTTTATGCATTTTTACTAACCTTTGGTAATTGCTAGTTCATTTGCATTTGCATTGTTAACTTACTTTATTTCTAAGATCCACATTCATATCATTTGAGAGCTTTTAAGCATGGTTTCTTCTATAGCCATTGCTTGAAGTATTCACCATTCATCTTGGTATAGTCTCATTATCATTTCATATCATTTATCAATCATTAAGATTCATAGTTGTGTTTCAGAGAGCACATCCACATCCCTCCAATCTGAAGAACACCTACAAGGCCTCTTATGGGCACCATTGTTAAGCTACTTTGAATTTGCATGGGGACTCTTTCATTTTGGTTGTATTAAGTTGTAAAACTCAAGCATAGATAGTTGTATTTTGATCTCATTTAAATCTTTGATATACATGTGCAACTAACTTTTCTTGTTTATGTGTGTTTCTGATGTGTTAGGTTTTCACATATACATTTTTGGCATGCCCAATTAGAGCCACGTCCCTTTTCCATTTCCAAAATGTACTCCAAACTTGACATTTTCTATAAAAAAAATCATGCACTATCATCTTTGTTAGGACGCAGTGTCATCTGTGTAGTCGCTTTGTCATCTACATAGATTTTTGTCTCCAAGATTTGGTGTCTATGCTTATTTTGAAATCAAAACTTAAAATTCTATTTTGTCATCTCTATAGTTTCTTCATCTCCAAGTTATACTCTATTGTCTCCGTAGTTTCATTACTTTGTCATCTGCATTGTGGGCAGCCAAAAGCTAGTCATTTTTATAAACTGTCATCTCTGTAGTTTTTATACTCTATCATCTTCAAGATTTAGAATTTTTGATCTTATCTTGTTGTCTATGATCTACAAATGTAAGTAACAAGTATATCATACTTTGTTTTTATTTTGTCATCTGTATTTTTTTGTCATCTTTGTTGTTTGTTATCTCTGCTTCCATTCTATCATCTACAATTTTATTTATTAGAAAAATGAAATTTTGACTTTTTTTGGTTCTATAGGATTGGAGTCATTCTAAGCTTATTTACGTGTAGAAAAAATTAAAATAAAATTTCTCATAGTAAAGCCTTCGTTTTGACAATTTTTTGTGAGGCTAATCAAGTTGTTTATTGTAGCATTGCACATGGGAGCTTTGTGGCATTTGGAGATTTTGGTAACCATCTCCTCCTAGCTATGTGGCATTATTTTCTTTCATCTATAGATTTGGGCCTCATGAAACTTGTGTATATCAAGGACACCCCTAGCTGAGCTTGTATATCCTAGTCAAAACCTTATATGGTTATTGGTGTGTTCAATGTGCTAAGTGTTCAAAAGCCTCCCCATTTGAAGGGAACACACCATTTAAGATTTTCTTGCATATATTTCATTATATGTTTTAGCATGTAATGTTTCAAAAAAAAATCCAAAAACATCATAAAGTTCAAAATCCAAAAACATTTCAAAAACAAAAATAACAAAAAGAAGCTCTTGTCTTCCACATCACTTCTTTTATCCATCAAATTCATCACCATCATGCATCTCTTTTCTTAGTCATTCATATCATTCCTCAAAGTCTTAATCATCTCTATTCATTCAAATTATTTCCTCATCTTCCTAATCATTCAATCAAATCCCTAATCTTCATCCTAGTCATGATTCATAATCCACATAAATCACTCTCTTTTGTTTTCCATACACACAACTTTCACAGAAATCCATATTCACACATTTTAGACCTGGTAAAACTTTCTTTTAATGAAGTACTTTCATACCTTTCTCACTCATGTGCCCAAGTCTATTGTGCCACAACGCTGTATCAGAATCTACAACAGCTATTTGTTCTCCCTACTCAACTGCAGCAATTGTTCCTGAACATTCATTTTTCTTTGAAACAATCAATGTAGAAGAAACAATATGACCTATACAAAGATATAAGGTTCCTACTTTCAAACCTTTTTCTACTACAAGGGAACCTTTTGAAACCTTCCAATTTTTATCATTAAAAGTAACTACACAACCCTCATCATCGAGTTTCCCTGCTGAAATTAAATTCCTACTTAGTTTTGGAACATGTCTTACCTCATGTAGTAGGCAATGATTCCCATTCTGCAACTTAATCTTAATTTTTCCCTTTCCAACAATCTAACAGGGTTCATTATCCCCTAAATAAACAAGCCCAAAATCCCCTTGGACATAATTAATGAAATAACCTCTATGAGGTGTAGCATGAAATGAAGCACCAGAATCTAAAACCCATGAATCATCAACACTCTCTAAAGATAGAAGAAAAGCATCATCTTTGGATTTGTTACTTACCACATTTTCCTTCTTGTCTCCATCTGATTTATCTCCTTCATTTTGCTTTTGATTCCAGCAATCTTTCTTTTTGTGCCCTAGTTTCCCACAGTACCAGCAATCAATTGGTCCTCTCGATTGAGACCTCCTCCCCTTTGACTTTCCTCTTGATTTCCCACGATTTCCAAAGTTACTTCCTCTTTCAGTCGTTCTACCTCTGCTTTGTGCATTTAAAGCACTTCCTAATGTAGATCCACCTGAGGATTTTCTACGAGTTTCCTCACTTAAAATAACATTGATCACATCATCATATTTTAGGGTACTAGATCCAGGAACAAAATTACTCACCGCCATTACCAAGCCATTCTAGCTTTCATGCAAACAACAAAAAATCAAGAGAGCCCTAATTTCTTCATCAAAATTGATACCCACAGAAGATAATTGACTAGTAATAGTATTAAACTCATTTAAATGATCTACAACAGATCTACCTTCTGCCATTTTCATATTAAATAAATGCTTCATGAGAAATACCTTGTTTGAAGCAGAGAGCTTTTCATACAGTGTCGCTAGGGTTTTCATCAAATCTTTTGTCATCTTTTCTTTTGTAATATTAAATGCCACTGATGGTGCCAAGCATAACCAAATGCTTCCGAGTGCCTTTCTATCCAAAAGATCCCATTCAGCCTCTGACATAGTTCCCTGATTCTTGGCTTTGCCTTCCAACAGCTTCCATAAATCCTTCTGATATAGATAGTCTTCCATTTGCATCTTCCATAACTAGAAGTTCTTCCCATTAAACCTGTCAACCCTCAGCTTACCCTCATTTTCCATCGCTCCCACTCAACTGTGAGAATTTCCTGTAGAGGATAACTGAAAGACAACCTCGCTTTGATACCACTTGTAGGGCCTATTTGTTGTTGCACCAAAAGCCATGACTTTTAGTGAACATGGAACACCACATAATTAACCACCTTTGGGTAGGGGAGCGCATCGCATCACCCAAAAATCCCCTCATCCAATGCTTCATACTCATGATTCTTAATCTAATATCTTCTCAAATTTATTTCTTTCTAATAAATTCCTAATCAAATCCATTTACATCTTCATCAATAATCAATCTTTCTAATTTCATCTACTCAAATATTCTTCTAATCCAATTTTCATAAAATCTTCTACTTCAGACTTAAGAGCACCATTAGAATCCTTGGACTGTAATCCTAGTTAGATTGAATGACACAAATCTTATCAAGGTTATCTCAAACCTTCATCCAATATCAAATCATATCAAATTCAATCAATATCAAATAAAATTCAATCGAAATCAAAATAAAAACCAAAATTTCTCCTAGTCCTGAGGTCATATTTCATCCATCATCAAATCTTTTATCACTCTTTATCTAAGCTCCATGGATAAGAATTGTCTTAACCGAAGGGTTGAAGATCTTCAAAGGCAATCTGGAGTTATACCTCCCATTTAACTTATGTACCATATCCATCCTCAAAACTTTATATCCAATTCTAAGCCATCACATGTTTATTATTCTTCTACCTTTGACAAGGGAAATCCACCTCATTATCTCTCAACCACATATAATTATATTCATAGCCCACACAATTCCTCAAATAGAAATTTCATTGCTAGAGAAATTGAGGAACTCAAGAATTCTATCTTGAGCCTAGCAAATCAAAAGAAAAAAGCTACCCTCCAAGACATATGTCCTCTTCCCCCATGTTTTGAAGACCATAATCCTCATGTCCCATCCAACCCAAATCTTCCATGTAGTTCCCCATACTTCTAGCTTAATGTCCAATACCCATGCCTCAACCTCCACACAATCCTAATTATCCAAAATCAACATCACCTCCACATTGTAATAGGTTTATCTCACTAGAAACCTTGTCTAATTACAAAAATAAAAATAAAGTGATACAATCACCCAAAGTTATACACCCAATTCCATTTCAAGAGCTTCCTCCAAAGCATGCCATTATGGATTCCTTTTTTCCTCTAGGTCTAAGAATTTCTCCATACCATAATTCCCTTATCTCTCAAAATCTATTTATCCCTCTCAGTCCATCTCACGATCCCCTTCCTAATCAAGGTCAAGATATTCCATGTACCATGCACATTATTGATTCCCATCCATCTCAAGAGTCAGCATCCATAAATTCTCCACTTCATGAATATGCTCTCTTCACTCCATCCACTAATACTCCTCCATGTCAAGATCAAATCACTCCATCTCATGGCTTCATTCTCTCCACTCTATTATATGATTCTATTCCATCTCATGATCCAATTATTCCACCACATGATCCTCTTATAAGTCAAGATCAAAGTACCCCTTCATGTTCATTTCATGATTCTAATCTATCTCATGATCCTATTATCCCTAATGATTCCTCTCATGATACTAATCCTCCAAAAAACCTTGCCACATCTATCCAATCCACTCATGAACCACCTATACATGGACTTGCATCTTGCATTGAAAATGATAAGTATCCCATTGAAGAAATAATATCTCAAGATGTTGGTACACCTTCCACATCATCCAAACCTAAATTTTCCCATTATCCATATTCCAAGTCCATTTTGGCCCATTATATCCATATTCTCATTCCTTCCTCACTTCCATCCATTTTGGGTCCTTATGTTCCAAAACCAAACCCTTCATTCCTTCCATCCATTTTGGGTCCTTACATACATCCATCTACCATATCCAATTCTTCTACTTCATCCCCTCCTACTCCTAATAAAGATCAACAAAGGCACACATCCTTGAATTCCTTCCACTATTCACCCTCCATAATTTCATCCATAAGTTCTCCATAACTTTTATCCTCATGCACCCAAACCATGGCTAATGGAAGAAAAATGGATGCTAAAGATAAAGTGAATAAAGACAAAAATTTACAAAAATCCAAGGATCAACATGTCCCCTATAAATGACATGTTCAAGAAAAGAAAGATGTGATCCAAAGGAAAGAAAAAACCAAAAGGCCAACAAGGCTGAAAATGAAAAATTCAAGAATTATGTGGATTCCAAAGCTACTTAATAAAGCAATTATCTCAAAGACAGGTTCAAAATGGCATCCAATATTGTTAATCCAAAGCTTCCTCCATCCATAAATTCTCAAATCTTCCATCTTCCAATTCCATTTTGGGTCCTTATACCCCAAAATCTACCATCCTAAATCCATCATCTTCTTCATCAATTTTGGATCCCTAAATCCCAAAATTCAAACTTTCTCCTACATATCATTCAAAATTTCCTTCCCATCACCCTTCAAGGTGTGTGTCAATGATGATCTTTCTACCTCCTTCATCCACTCATTCACAAGTCTTCCAACCTATTATCCATTAACCATGTCTTCCTCCCAACAACTCCACCCCATTAATCCAAACTTTTTCATAAGTACTTGACCTCCTTTTCCCAACCCATTTCATCCTTCATTTCCCTATCCTACCAACATCTATGAGAAAATAGTAAAAATTCATTGCAAATAAAAAAGAAAGAGAAATAAATATCAAGGGATACCATCCATGTATCTAGATGCTTGTGTCCTCCCTTTGTATCCAATATCTTTAAATTGCACTTATCCATCCATTTACTTTTTCTTATTCCACATGCACTAGGGGAAAGCCTCATCCATATTGCACTACCTTATATATCTTCCATATTCCTCTCTACCATTCATCATCCTTACCCATATTTGATCTTGACTATTGTTGGTAAACATATTTGTCCTTTCTTGTTTCCTATGAAAATATGACTCTTAATGCCCGAATAATGAACAATATTTGTTTACAATAGTTGAAAAGCCATTCTCTGATTACTGACTTCTCTCTAAATTGGTAGGTATAGCTCTCTATGTGAATGATGTTCAAGAAATTATGTTTTGTTCCTAAAACTAATGCGGGGTATGCTCTTAACCCAAGAGCAAAAGAGATAAACCAAAATAAGCCTAAGCAGAACTTAATTTAGGCAAGGTAAACTTTCTAGTCTATGAACCAAATGATAGAACTCATAGATCCTATGAATTCATACACTCAGCATTCAACTCTACAAAAACTATTAACAGAGATGTAAATGGAATAATAAAAAAAGGTCTAATGAGTCCTTCTCCAAATATTTCACAGCACATCCTACTGGGTTTATTCACAACCTTGAAACAAAGGAATGAAAAAATCCTTTCCTTCCTACTGTAACATAGTTTAAGAGAAAGAACTAACTAATTAACAACTATCTACTTACTAGAATATGAAATAATTGACATAAAATACTCTTCAATTGACTCTGCAACATCAAGTATCCTACACCAAAATTTGCCAACCTTTAATTAATCATTCAACTTCATACATATAGAGTTGAGAGATGATCGTTACAATAGGAATTTTAATCATTTCATCTTCTGAGGATGACAAATGGCAAGATGCCATTTTTTTGGACTACAAAATTTGCAAAATTTACATCAGAAAATGAAAAGGGAGTGTCAACTGAATCACTTGGACTTCTTGTCCTTTTTAGTTTTTGCTCTATATGCCTTAGTAACAACTATAATTGGAATCATTTCTTCATGATTGGGCACATGTACATTAGTGAATCTTAAGAGCCACTTCGAATGCTGTCAAGCTAGCTTCTTCACTACATTTAGCTAACTTGTCAATTCTCCAACAACCACATGTACATATCCACCAAGCATCTACAACTCTACCACTCTATTTTGACTTCTTGAAGTCATTCTAGATAGATTAGTCAAGTATGTGGAGAAGTTTTTTTCATTACTTCTACCCCAATGAGAGCTTTCCCTTGCCCACTGGTTTGTGGGTTAGTGTGTAGTCCTCGCATGAGTTTGAATGCTCTTTCTTGGGTCTTCCTCACTTTTTCCCCTATTTCTTTGAGTCCCTCTTCAGCTTCTTGAATCATCTCCAACTTAAATTGCATGCTTTTAAGCCATTCAAATAGAGGCTCAATCCCTTTCTTCAAAATCTTTGCTTTAATTGCCTCTTTTGCCTTCATCTGGATGATCATTTTCAGGAGAGAAATACATTCATCACATCTTGCCTTCTCTATGGCCAAAGTGTTGTGATAAGATATGATATTATCCTTCTCAATTTCTAGTTGAAGGATAATATTTCCAATTTGATTGATCAGAGCAATTCCATTTGCATTGAGTTTTTCAATCCATCTCTTTTGATCTAACCAAAATGCCTATCTTTCTGAAGCTATGAGATGAAAGCTTGCACTCCTTCTACTATGGGGTTCTTAGTAGTAGGCACACTAGTAATGGTTGCCAATGGAACAACTAACTACCTGATAAATTTTTTCAATTCTTCAATCTCAGCCTTCATCTTGATTTTTGACAATTTGAGGCTCTCCAATTGTTCTTCTATCACCGCATTACTTGATCTCCATAGGCCTACCTTTCTATCATGTCTAGCCTCTCCAAGATCAATTGAATGCAGAGTGAAATCATCGGGTGTCATGTCTTCAATTCTCCTTGCTTTGTTTGGCTTTCCTATCTCCATTGTTAAGTGTCCTATTTCTAGATCTTGCCCAAGTATTGATAAAGTCTTTTGCTTCTTAGCTTTTACTATTGTAGATCTAGAGTGAACTGCTTGAGACACAGTATCGTTTGTAGGGATGCTCTCCTCTTTCCTCTTTCTCTTTCTTTCTAAGGTGTCTTCTAGCCAAGATTTTGTATTAATCACCTTAGAAGCAGCCCCAAGTGACTCTATACTGAATATTTTCTTCCTCACTGGAGTTACTGCCACTGTAGCCATAGAAAAAGGATTCTTTGGATCTTGGAAAAGAAGCCTAGATGAACTTAGGGCTCTCTCTTCCTCTTGATTTTTCCTTGCAACTTCATCAGATTCAGTGGACTCACTGCTACTGCTCTGTTCATCCCTGATCTCTACTATCTGAATGGGGGAACTAGTTGGCCTCAAAAGGGGAGCACTTGTAGATGGACTAGGGATATGATGAGGAGATGGAGTTGGAGTAACATGAGGAGATGAGATTGGAGCAATAACATGAGGAGGTGAGACTGGAGCAATAACATGAGGAGGCGAGATTGGAGCAATAACACAATCTTTTAGCCCTTTATTCCTCTTTTCTTTGATGCTAGCTTGGGCTCCAATAACTAGTAGAGGACTGCCTTGGCAAGTTGGAGCTATTGAAGTGTTTTGCTCTAGGGATTGGTCACCTCCTCCTACAGATTGAGTAGGCCCTTGAGTGGCTATAGTTGGAACACTTGGTGTGGCACTCTGAGAAGAAGTGGGAGTAGTAGCAGCTGAAGAAGCTTGAGTAGTCTTGCCCTTATTTGCCCTTTTTTTTCTATCCACTCAACCCATTTTCTGATTCTCTTGATGATTTGAGCCATCATAATATCAAAATCTTCTTCTATATCCACATAAGGCTCAAAACTAATAGGAGTATTCCTTAATTTGGTCAAATATGTATTACTATACATATTTTTCCCATCAACTTCTAGTCTTTCTACATTGAGATCAATGCCATATACCTTTATCTATTCCACCATGAGTCTAAAAAATGCACAATCATGGCTCTCCAACTCATCTTTGCAATCTGCCCAATAATCTTCTACAGTAGTAACATGCTTGATCACGCTTCCAATTAGAAGCACATCTCTGGAATACCTATTTGGGTCAAACATAGGCCTCAGCACTTCATATTCTTCTAATTTGAACTTGTTCTCAAATGCATTGAGCATGTTTTTGGCATCTGATCAAGGCTCAAAACTATAGGCCCCAACTTTAATGGGAAATTCTTATCCCTTTTTGCCCAAACTGGTGCTCAACACATTCACCTGGATTGCTTGTCTCACAATCTCAATGAGCATGATCATGTCATCCCGATATCTGATCAGCTTCAGGGGAAATCCATCAAAAGCTACAAGACATAAATATGAAAAGGATGAGAATTTGATGAAATAATTGCCAAATTGACTGATGATCACCATTGCCTTTGGGATGAATCTCCTCTCTATACATCCTTGGAGCTCCCTACATATTCTCATTGTGAACGCATCATTTACTCAGATATACTCTGCATAACTATTCTACAGTTGCCAGCATGCATAAAATTCATAGCTTTTCACATCATCAAGGAAATTCTCTAATCTGGGGAGTCCTTGCCACAATTATAGTGAAGCCAACATATATATCAAGAAAGAAGACATATAAAATGAATTGTAGAACTTAGCCACACTAAGAGCCCTAGAAATATGTTCACTTACCTCATACACCTAGTCAATATATTGTGTATCTGAGCAAATATTTTGTACCAAAAAGAAGTATTGTTCTACAAAAGTAAAGGCTTCTACCTCACCTTTAAGTTAATGCGAGAGGACTAGAATGTCTAGAATCTTGGGCTTGAGATCAATTCCAAAAAGAGTTTTAGGGACCTTACTCTTAGCTCCCCTTGGCTTTTGGAACCAAGAACTCATGATCTCCTTTCACCACACCATCTTCTTCAGAGAGAGTTCATACAAGGCTCCTCCAATCGTTAATTCAGAGAACTCCTTTCATTCTGGAATCCATAGGAAATTCACTACCACTTGCCTATCAATTAAGATTAACATTGTTTGATCATGCAGTAAGATTTTCTTCATATTTGGGCTATAGTGATTGATACATTCAATAATTATCTCTAGGGCTTGTATTGGTATAGGAAATCTTGCTGCTTCTACCAGCCCACTTCCTTGAATTTTCTCCGTTATGGGATGGATTGGTTCTGCCCTCAATCTTCTTTGGAAATCTTGCATGTCAAAGAAACAGAGTGAAGTGTCTGTGATATTTTGCCATGTAGACTTGATTCCACCCAATCCATCAAATCCAGCAAATCTTGTTGCCATCTCGACTGAGGTAGAGATAAATTGGAAATCTTAAAACTCAAAATAGGATAGAGAGTAGAACTTTTTAACTATGGGAATTTTGGAATCAATAGTCAACTCAACAACATAGCAGTTCAAATAAGTAAGCAGTAGTTTGAAAATCTATTATGTTCATCTCTATATAGAAACCCCAATCCACCTGTTAATCTTTAAGATCTATGCCACACAAACAAATTAAATGATAAATCTGTTAGATTAGTAAATGTGGAGGTTACAATGGATTATTTCTTGTCTTTTCACTATTTCTATTGGCCCAATGGTTACTTTCCTTTATTGCAATTTTACTTTCCCATTTTTTACCAAGCTACAGAGAATTAAGAATGGAGTACTACTTGAGTAAAAATATGCTCAGCTAGATTTTGAATAGAATATATTCCTCAATATGATCAAGATGCTTCCCTTATCTTTTTTAGCCTCTTGTAATCGATTTTTCAAATAACCATGCTTGCAAGAGTGATTTTTTATTGGATGTAGAAAATTGCCTTCAAGGGTAGAAACCCCGTAAAGGAGAAGATGATTTCCACTTTTCCCCTTTTGCCCTCATTTTACCTTCTCTACCCTAACCACTTTATTTTAAGCCTCTAGAAAATATAAAACTAGCTTTGCAAGTGAAAGATGGGACCCATTGACTCACTTACCTTTCCACAAATGCCTTTCTGGAAAATTGACTTCTTGGTTTGAAACCCGCCAAGGAGAAGTTGTTTCTGAGTTTTTCGCTAATGCCCTTTTTTTATCATCTTAGTGAGTTTTGAAAGATTCCCACAGTGAAAACATGGAAATATTTGAATGATCTAACCATAACATAATTTTCTCCTCTTCATTTAAGCTTGCAAATCACATTTGTGAATCTCAGCAGAGTTTCACCTTCAGGGTGTGAAAACCCACCAAGGAGAAGACAAAATTGAATTTTTTACTAACATAACTTTCCATATGTTCAAAACAACATGAGCTACAAGTAAGTTCATCTAAAGTAACATAATTCAAGAATCTCCATCGAGAAAGGTCCTAGACTGCCCAAAAGACTCGTGATGATAAAGAAAACCCACCTGGCCATACAATGCAGGAAAAGGGAAAAGATGAAAATCCGATGGAGATACTTATCACTTGAGGAATAAAGGATTGAATCCACCTGACTAAATACAATACAAGTTAATCTCCACTTTGCAAAATCGGTACATGGTAAAAATTGGGGCAACAACTATCATTTTCCTTCCATCCATTCATGCTCACTTTTCATATCAATCCATTATCTTACATACTCCCACCATCCTTTCACATATTTGATCATGACATCCTAACCATATTTTGTATCCCATAGTCCTTGGAATCTTCCTTTCCTCCATCAGCCATTCACAATCCTACATAATTCCATCCTTCTTGTTGAGATTCCAATCATGTTTTTTATTAGTGACATATACTTATTTAGATTGTGAGTTTGTATTGAGCATATTGTACAATAATAGTGTTAACCAAGCATTTTAGTTGTTGCTAAGTTCTATAGTTGCTACTAAGTCCTTTGGATAGATTTTAATTTGCACTAAGCAATTACTACTATTGTGATGAACAACAGTGTAAACTGAGCATCTCATTGTATGCTGAGTTTACCAGTGTAAACTGAGTTGTGGAGTGCTTATCAAGTTCATAGTTGTCATGATGTAAGTCTAGTGTTAACTAAGCTACTCATTTTTAACCAAGAGACTCAGTTTATATCAAGCTTAAGGTGATAGTGTTTATCAAGGTTTATACGTAATTTTTACTGTATTTTTCAAGTCACCAATGCAAACCATGTTCAAGACTACTTGGAAGTGATCCGTATGGACCAAGCTTCTACATCTATTGAGTGTATGATAATGCTAAGCATTGATAGTGGATGCTAAGTATCAAAACCTCACTAAGTCAATCTTTAGAGCCTGAGTTTCTACACTTTTGCTGACATTGTAATATTTGTGTAAACTTGTATTGTGGCCAAATTTGTAATTATGTAATTGGATTGATGTATATGTAATGTATTGTATCACATCCAAATCATCATGTAAGGAAGTAATGTAATCATAAAAGAAGACCAGAAGAGTGAATTAAAAATGCTACAAAATTCTAAGGAGTAGCAAAGATTCATCTATCACAACAAGGTGATTTGTACACTCAGAAGAATCTCATTCAGCAAACCAAATTGCATATCAGAGATCAGCTACTGTTTCATCCTAACAAGTGGATTAGTCAAATCTTTTAACAAGGTCGACCTAATAGTCTTATGTAAATCTCTTTATTGAGTGCATACTTCATTGTATGTTTGTAAATCCTTTTGCAAGGACCTAGTAGTCCTTATTGCTCCTAACTAGGCAGATCATCAGAAGTGATCATTGTAAGCCTTAATAGGCCAACTTTATACTATAGTACTAAAGATTGTGGGTATCATCCCCACTCCAATTTTACTTTCTTTTTGGAAGGTTTATGGGTCACCAAATCTTGTGTTAGAATATTGTGTATGCTTTCATGATTTTATTTTCTCATGCATGAAGTTAGATTAGAATTCACATAAAGGTTTAATTGCTAAATTGGATAAAAGTTTTAGAAGTTACTGATTCACGCCTCCCCTCTCAGTAACTTAGCTTGTCTTAATATTTCCAACAATTGGTATTAGATCATTGTGGTTCATAGTAAAAATTTTAATAGCTTGAGAAAAGATTAAAGACAATGGAGGTATTTTGACTTGATAAGGCTGTTGACAATGAGAAGCTAGATTTGGAATTGGTCACTGGACAACTCAAGAAAGAAAAATAGCAACTCTCTCAATCCCTAAAAAGAAGAAAATATCTTTCAATCCAGATGAATGATTCACTCTACCTTTCCACAATTTAGATGAAGTTGATGAAGCAATCAAAGAACTATTGGAATGGAATAATATTCTTCAAGAAGAAGTGAGAAAACTAAGAAGAGAGAAAGAAATTTAGTCAATAAGATTACGTGAAGTCATGAAAGGGAAAAACAAGATAAAAGAAGAGATAGAAGGAAAGAACAATGAAATTCAACACCTTTCCCTTCAGGAAGTAGACTTCATTGATCAACTCACCAATGCAAATGAAGAAATCATGAACCTAAGATTAGAGAATAAAAGATTGTAGAATGATCTAAACGTTGAAAGGCTAACCAATGAAAGAATGATGAGATCCCAAGAAGTCATAAATCAATTGAATGAACAAAGTCACTTCAAACAAAAAGAAAATGCAAGAATTGGATATAGAGAAAAAGGAAAATAATCCAAGCAAGGAGCTCATAGGAACCAAAAACCTACTTGCAATCACTATAGCGAGATAGGTCATACTTCAAATAAATGTTGGAGCAATGGGAAAGAAAAGTTCAATCGAAAATGCTAAAACTATAATCAGCATGGTCATAGAGAAAATGAATGCAATGAGAAAACAAAATTTGAAGGTAAATATCACAGATGTAAGAAGCATGGGCACAAGTCATCAGAATACAAAACCAAGATATTGAATCCAACAGAACAAATTGTGAAAGCTATATTTGGTTGGGATTATAACACTTTGTGTAGATGTCATTATTGTGGAGAATTTGGACACATTGGAATGAATTGTGTAAAACATCACATGAGTAAAAGATATACTACCAAAAGATGTTTCATTTGTATAGAACTTGGTCATCTAGCCAAGAAATATATGAAAACTAGAAGAATAGAAGATGAAAAGAAGGAAAAATCTAATAACATCAAAAAACAAATGAGACAACAATGGGTTCCAAAGTCTACCAAGAATGCAAGTCTGAGAAATGATGATCAAGTCACTCAAGTATTAGGTGACTCAACCATTTCCACTTAATTTCTCAAAGGAGAATTAGAACTAGAGTACTAAAGAAGTCATCTAAATAAGTTCTAGTTGATAGGACAAAAGATCCATATCAGAATTCAAGATGCAAAGGGATCACTGAGTAAAAGGTATGAGTTACTACCGAGTTACCTCACTTACCAAGTGAGGTCAGGTCACAAACTCTATTGAGTGAGGTCGGGAGTAACTGAATCTTATGTGGCTACTAAATGATGAAAGACTCTACCAAGTAATCAATGCAAGCAAAGTGGATGACAGTCTATCAAATTGATCTAACATTTGTACTAGCTATTTATGGAAAAATTTGATAAAAGGAATGAAATTGAAGTCATTTTTCTAGCATGAATTTTTTAAGAGAAAATTGTATAGAGTGATCTTCAAGGACATTCAAGCAATTTCGGAGAATTTTTACCAAATTTTTTTGAATTCTCATAAACCATATTGAGTGAAGATGGTAGCTACCAGTAGCAAGGTGAAATGAGGTTTAGATATGTTGGTTAATGGTGTAGAATGGAAGGCACCATATTTTAAGCTCACTCTTGTAGTCATTGAAATCCTAGATCCAAGTTGAGCACATTCACAAATTCCTCCCAAGGTCCTATTGATCAACGATATTCGTTCTCATTTTAAATGTGTAATTCAGGAGATTGGTACACTAGAAATGGATAAATGTTTAAAGGAATTATGCATTGATGGTGTTTTGAAACCTAAGCATTAGCATCTTGAGGCTAAAGGTTTAACCCAAATTCATCACATGCCATAAGATTTCCAAATGAAATGGATTAAGTTTATCCTTAGTTGTGTGCACAATGGTCAGTTGTGGTTGGAGAAATTGATTTTAATAATCCATATGATCATTGGTCTCCCAATGTTGGCACAATCTAAAATGACAAAAACCCTAGGTCAGGTCAAATTGGAGAAGAAAACCCTAGCTGAATGGGATGGTAGGGGAATGAAAATTAGTAATGTCACTGATATGGAATTTAAGTTTAGTATTCATGTCACTGCATACAAGATCTATAGTATGAGTAGATTGAATAGTGTGTCATGTGAAGCAATTGACCTAGCATAAAAAGTAGTCAAGAATAACATATCTCTTGACCTTGGCAAGCTATTGTTGAATCAATTCAACAAGAATATGGAAAGCATAAGGACATCAAAGAACAACCCATGTAAGTTTCGCTTAATTTTGACATGTTTATTTTTCTATATTTATAAATTCTTTCCATCAAAAGGTACTATTGTTTGGTGGGAAGATGTGCCAATACTTCATCAGATAAATGAATACATTGCTAAGATGGGAGAAAAATACACCAATATTACAGATAATTATTTCAATGCATTCAAGGAGAAAATGAATAATAGATTTGAAATCCCCAAGAAACTAGTTGAGGATTATAAAGATGATGTTTTTTTATGGTGGATAGTGATAAGGTATACATTCAGGTAGTTAGGCCTAGAATTGCATGGGAAAAACGTCTAGGATATGAGGTAAATATTGATGAAACAAAGGATATAATTGAGGCACTAATAAATGAACTATTTGACCCTAAGGCTTCATATTTTAGCACATGTGATGAGGCTAAGGCCTAGATAGAATTGGAGATTAAGTTCTCTCAAGTAGTATATAAAGGCAAGAAAAGGATTGCCAAGTCGAAAACAAGTTCCACTCTTCTATTGACCAAGGGAAAAGGTGAAGATGAGGAAGAAAAGGATGAAGAATTAGAGAAAGAGGAGCCACTGAAGAAAAAGGGCAAGGTGATCATTACTAAGCATGCCACAACATCCACTATAGTATTCATTAAGAGATCCTCTAGAAAGAAAGTAGAGAAAGAAAGGGGAGACATAATTTTCAAGAGGTCTCCACCCAAATTTGAGGAAAGAATGAAGGAATTGGAATTAGGTTCTAGGATAACAAATTTCAAAGCAATAAAATATGAGTCTAGAATAAATAATGAGCAAAAGAAAATTGAAGATATACCGATATCTAAGATAGGAAATGGAAATAATCACCTAATCAGCTCACTCAAAAAATTCCATATGCATTAATGAACAAAATCAAGCCAAGATAGGAACATGCAATGAAAACTGTAAAGGATATTCATGAACAAACCCTAAGGCAATTTATGCCAAATCTGAATGACAAGGAAGTGAAAGAAGCTTAAAAGAAAAATAAAGAAAAATTAACTTCAAGATTAAATACTTTTCTTATTTTGTTAAAATAAATAGAGCATGCTCTAAAGAATGCAAAAAATACATGGAATAATATCTATCTTCTTCACAAATCGAGTGATTTTCCAATTAGTATAAGTGACATGGATGATGCAGATGATCAAGAAAAGGACGAAGAGAAAGATGATGAAGAAGTAACACATTTTGATAATGAGGATGATGAAGAGGAACAAGAGTAAGAGGCTACTGAGGAAGGTACACAAGATTTTGAGGAAAAAAGCCCAATTAAGATTGTTGTAGTGGTTATTGCCTCACTTCCTCACTCTCCAAGAAAAACATTGACAAAACCAAGCATAGAGATAGTCTCAGTAGGATTGATTGTGTCTAGCACTGCAAGCACAAGCATTCAATCAATCTTTGCACTAGCCTAGCTCAACATTCATTAACTGATGTACCAAGTACTTCATCTAATGAGCTACAAGTTATACCCTATACATTAGTTTTGGATACTTTAGGTATTTATACCATTAGCATTTCTACATTGAGTGCAGTACCAATTTTTGCAACAAGCCCTATTACTTCAACTATTGTTTCCATTCCGAGTACACAAATAATAAGTGCAAAGAAAGCTGAGACCAGGCCTCATCTGAGCACTAAATTTTTGGGTAAAGGTAAAGAAAAGGAGGAGGATGTAGATCCTAATGAGGAAATTGTGATTCCTTTAAATTGTGATATTTTAAAACTAAATCCTGATCAAATGCAAACCTTTAGAGAATTTCTCCAAAATAAAACCAAGCAACAAAGGCTAAGAGAGGAAAGAGACAAAGAATTTAAAATCATTGAGGATACCAAGAATATTTTGGCACAGACTCTAGGTATAGAGGTTGATTCTTCTCAACTAGTTTTGTATTAGTTGGAAGAGGTAGTCCAAAAGGATAATGAAGATTTAGATGGACAAGACAAGTTATTACAAAAAGTAGAGAAATAGTTTGAAAATAAAGTCTTAGAAATTATTGCTCAAAAGATTTCCATTTATCAAGTAGAGTTATCTACTATTATGAGTTCTTAGGAAACTTCTTGTATTAATGCATCATTACTTTTTGGCAAGTTATGTGACACATCAATTTTCACAAAATAAATAAAGGAAAAATTGTCTAAAATTGATGAATATCTAAAGGAAAGTGTACAATAGTTGCAGCTTGACCCAAGTTCTAGCTCTGTTCACTTCAATAGAATCAAATTTCTAATAGATATGCAGGTAGAACTACTCAAAGAAGAGGCTAGAGTCAGATCTACTTTGATAGATATCTAGAATATGATTCTCCCTAACATGGATGCATTGTAGAAGCATATTGCATATTCAAAATCCCTCATCAATAATAATAATTTCTCTTTTGCAAACCACATGATTGAACTATTAGTAGAAGTGCAAGTGGCATTGCACACATGTAGGATCTTGCAAGAGAATTGGGACAAGACCTTGGTGCTCATACTAAAGGTACATTCAAACTTCTTGTCTCATTTTGATATTACTATGTAAATAGATATAGTATAAATCTTTGGCATAAATGTCAAAAGGTTAGAGAAAATATAGAAGTTATAAGCAGAAGCTTTAAAGAAAATGGGGGAGACAGATGTAAAAAGAAATAAGGGGAGAATATTGAAAGAAGAGTGTAATGAAAATGTATATTATATGTATAGTACACTATATATTATACTATGGAGGAGCATTACCATGTAGAGAAATGTATCCTTTACAAAAACAATTTTGAAAAATGTCAAAAATAGTATACTCTACCAAGTTGGAGATATAAAGTGATGGATAATTCAGTTTTGACTGATAAGTGTTTTTGTCACTAATGCCAAAGGGGGTAGATTGTTGACATTCTAGTCATGTTTGTTATTAATGAGATACACTTATTCAAATTGTGAGTTCATACTGAGCATATTATATAGTTAGCAGTGTTAACCAAGCATTTTAGTTGTTATCAAGCTCTACAGTTGCTACCGAGTTCTCTGGACAAATTTCAATTTGCACCAAGTAGTTACTATTATTGTGATGAACAATAGTGTAAACCAAGCATCTTAGTGTATGCCAAGTTTACTAGTGTAAATCAAGTTGTGCAGTGCTTACCAAGTTCATAGTTGATGTGATGTAAGTCTAGTGTTGACTGAGCTACTCAGTGTTAACCAAGAGACTCAATTTATACCAAGCTCTAGGTGATAGTGTTTGTCGAGATATATAGCATGAATCAAATGATTTAGTTTATATGCCAAGTTTCATAGTATTTGTTGAGTCACTAGTGTAGACCAAGTTCAAGACTACTTGGAAGTGATCAATATAGAGTGAGCTTCTATGTATACCAAGTGCATGATGATGCCAAGCATTGGTATTAGATGCCAAATATTAGAACCTCACCAAGTCAGTCTACAAAGCCTAAGTTTCTACACTTTGGCTAACTTTGTAATATTTGTGTAAACTTGTATTGTGGCTGACTTTGTAATTATGTAATTGGATTGATATATATGTAATATATTGTATCACATCCAAATCATCATGTAAGGAAGTAATGTAATCATAAAAGAAGAGTATAAGAGAAAATTACAAACACTACAATACTATAAGGAGTAGAAAATATTCATCTATCATAGCAAGGTGATTTGTACAATCAGAGATAGCTCGTTTAGCAAACCAAGTTTTAGATCAAAGATCACCTATTTTTTCATCCTAACAGGTGGATCAGTCAAATCCTTTAACAAGGTAGACCTAATAATTTTATGTAAATCTCTTTACCAGGTGTATACTTCATTGTATGTTTGTAAATCCTTTTCCAAGGTGGATGTAGCAGTCCTTATTTCTCCTAATAGGGCAGATCATCAGAAGTGATCATTGTAAGCCTTAACAGACTAACTTTATACTATAGTACTAAATCTTGTGAGTATCATCCCCACCCCAGTTTTACTCTCTATTTGGAAGGTTTCTAGGTCACCAAATCTTATGTTAGAATTTTGTGTATTCTTTCATGTTTTTAGTTTCTCATGCATGAAGTTAGATTAGAATTCACATAAAAGTTTAATTGCTAAATTGGATAAAAGTTTTAGAAGTTACTAATTAACCCCTCCCCTCTCAATAACTTCACTTTTCATAATATTTCCAACACTTTTTTCATTTTTCCTTGGTCTTGATTATCCCATCCATTTCATGTCCCACATTTCATCCATACTCTTCATATCATTATCCCTATTTCATACCCTCCCTCCCATATCCCTTATTAATTCCACTTTCATGTCTATTCTTGTGATCAATACTAGAGGCACAACAAAAAATTGTTCATACATGCTTTGAAAGAACACATACCTTCAATTCCTCCATAAAATAACCTCCGCACCATCTTTCCATGTTCATTCATCCTTTCCCACCATATTTTGTTCCATTTTTCTATCCTTGGTATGAGGCATTTTTATCCCTTTGCAACATGGTCCTTGGTTCCCCATTGTGCTATACCAAACCCTTTGGTCCCCCATATTATTCCACCATTTAGATATCCCCACCCTTTGCATCCATTTACCATTCCTTGGATCTCCCTCGTCAGTGGTCCCAATCTAGTCATTTTCATCAATTCAATTAATTCATTTATCCCCTAATCTAGTCAAATTCCCTTCTTCCAATCATTTCAGAAAAATATATTTCCATAATCAATTCCTTCATTTTTCCATATATTTGCATATACCTTGATCAAATTTTTAGTCTTCCATTAAGATGACTTTCCTCTAGAGATCATTTATCACTTTCCCTCTCATTCCTCTTCCATTCCAATTAAATTCATCCAGCATCTCATCTTATCCAAATTCCTCTATTCACCATATGATCTCATGACACTAAGCTTCAACCCATCAAACTAAGCTTATCAAAATAGTGATTGTAAAAAAAAATTATACAAATTCACATTGAGACTAAACAATTTGAGAACCTTGTTCCTTTCACACAATTACTAGCAAACAATCACAAACATTTCAATACAATTTCAATCAAACAATCAATTTTTTCCTTACAGGATGCATCCTTCCTACACAGCCTTAACAAATTTACAATAAAAATTAAGTTCATGGTAAACCTTGTGGACTAAATGACTACTTGGTCATAATGCATTTTGTTTATTTTATCTTTGTGTGTCAGTGATAGCCTCCCCATGTGTGCTTTGATCTTTAATATCCTGGTATCATTTGAATTGCTTAACCTGATTAAATGGGCCATTTTGCAATATGATCTATTTTCATGATTCTCTAGCACATCTTTGTCAATTTTTTAGTTATGGTTATGCATTACTGACTAGGGGAAATGGGTTAGCACACCTTCCATCAAGATCCCTAAGAAGAATTTAGGTGTTCCTAGACCTCTCTAGTACATATATGTCATTTGTTACATCATGATGATGAAACCTACACCTATGTTTATAAAGTCTCTTTTTTGTTGAGAGTCTAGTCCACACAAATAACCTTGGCATCTATGTTACTATAACATTTGATGCATAAGTCCTCCTGAAATATCAAACTAGGGTGTACTCTCGCATATGAACACAACTAAATCCCATGCATTCATGTAGTTAAAATGCATTTAGATTAATCATTATCCATTTTGGTCGTGTTTTTACCTCATGCTTTCCTAAATATGTTTTATTGTGAATGTTCCTAGCTTTTATGTGCAAACTAGGGTTTGGTCTCTTTTAAATTGGTTAATTCTAATAAAAACCCTAATTAGCATTTTGCAAAATTGTGCCCTAAGCAAGCCCTTTAGGTTGCATGCCTTTACCTTATAATCAAGTAGGAAAATCATTTTTTGAAAAAATATATATACTTTTTTGGGAACCTTTTTAAGATTATGTTTTTGTTCCATAATCTTCTAAAATAATCTTTACCATCAGATCTTTTTAAAATCTATGTTAGTCACATTGTTATAAAAATTTGTGTGTAGTTTATTGTGTGCGATCTGGTGACCAAGGAAGTACTACACATGGGACCTAGTTAATATATGCATGGTCTCAAGGTAAATCACCCACACCATCAAATCTTTTAAGATTCATAGTGGTCACGTTGTCACTGCCAGAAGTTGCAAGGTTTTTACCCTTAGGAAAATAGCGACCATTGCAAAAGAGACATGGCAGGACCACCTCCAAAGGAAGGCACAATAATTTTAATTGAAATTAATAATCCTTGTTTGTATGATAGAATGAAAGACATGTCAGATAAGAAAAGTACTATTGATTCACGTAGTTAGATTTCCTTGAAATCAATGGTGGTCACCATATCACCACTAGAAATTGTATGAATTTCACTGCATGCAACATGGAAACCTCCTGTGCAAAGAGAATATGATGGGTCCAAGTTCAAAGATGACATCATGAATTTACTTATGATTAGTAAGCCCTATTAGCATGACAAGTTGTCATAAATTCTAGATGCACTTAAAGACACACGCTAATAGGAAAGTACTATTGAGCCACACTATCGAATCTTTGCAAGATCAATGGTGGTCACCATGTCATTACCAAAAATAACATTTCTTTTAGTAATAGCAACATGGTAACCTCTCTAAAAAAGGAAATATAGTGGACTAAATCTTAAAAAGTGGAATTGTAAAGATTACTTGTTATAAATGGCCTTGCCAGCATGTTAGGAATGTATGATATCATGTGCCACCATGGATTTGCACTCAGAAAAAGATACTTGTTGATTGGTGCCATCAGATCTTTCCCAAATCGATGGTGGTTACCATGTCATTACAGAAACTTGCTTGAACTTTAGTGTTTGTGAGATGGCAACCAAAGGAAAGTTAGAAGGACCCACCATAGTTGCAATAAAGTAATTATGAAATGTTTCATCGTTTGATCAAGGTTGCATTAATGATGGTCTCTATGTTGCTATAAGGGATTGCTTGATGTTTATACCTAGTGACATAGAGAGATTTTAACATGTGTCTATAGGCACAAGTGGGTCCAATGTAAAGTGCCAATAGTGAAAAGGATGTGGATGAATTCAATTGGTTTGAATGCTAACTTGTTTCTAAAATTAGAAGGTGGTGCCACCCTTTTCTCCTTATGATCCATTTATGAAATTTAACACTCCTAATGTAAAGTAAAACTAGAGATATAGCATAGGATTTCACGAATTCTTCTCCATGAGATCAAATTTCAAATTTTCAGAGAGCCAAGAAATTGTTGAAGAATTGTTCTTGCCTGATTGAATTACAAAAGAGTTTTTTGTATCTACTCTTTGTCGCATAGCTTTAAAAAGGATAACAAAGAACCAAGTAAGTTTCTTAATCCATCATATAGTGTAGAATCATCTTGGTATTTTGTAACATTTTTAAATATGCCTCCAAAGAAGGGTTTTTCTAGAAAGGTAGAGTGTGCCAGGAGGAACATACATGATTATTTTCTAGAACATTTACCTAAGTCTATGACTAAATTGGCTCAAGTTAAAAAATTAATCCTTGTGAACCCTAGGCTTAAGATTGTAGATGGTTTATATGATAAGAGAAATTGGGTTAGAGATTCCATAACCTCAAAAAAAGGACTCCAACTTAATAGGAAATGGTTCATAGAGAGGAAGTTGTTTGCCCCCCATGGGAATATTCAAAATTTTGATTTGGGTAAACTAATGGTCCCAGATGTTTTCATGGATTTAGACCTGCTCATAGTCATAGCCAAAAATTATGATCTCTCAACCAGGATAGTAAGGAGAGTAGATGGGGAACCTCTATTAAGTATCAATGCTAAAGAAATTAGAGAAGTTTTTGGTTTGGAGCTTCTCATAGACTATCATGTGGCCATTGACTTACTAGGATTGGAAAAGGAACATTTATCTAATAAAGATTAGGTCAAGCAAGGTGCACTGAGATTACACTTGGCCTCAATTGGAAATTTGACTTTTGTTACAGCATCAACTAAAGAGCCTTTTAAGAAGGAATTTTTCACGACTAGGGCCATATATCTATATATGAATTTGTGTAAGGTTTTTGGTGAAGATGAAAAAAATTTTATGCCAATAAAGTTCATGTATATGATGACATTGATTTCTGATGCAGGAGCATCTTGCATGGAAAAATTAAATTATTAGAAAAAAAAAAATAAAATTGTGGAGGAGAGAGAAAGTGATGAAAATAGAAGGAAAATAATTTAAAATAGAAAATAGGAAAAATGGAGAAAAGAGGAATCTCTATTTTCAAGGTGCATGGGTGGCATAAATAGAAAAATAATAAAATTAGTTGTTATTCCATTAACTGAGGTGTGTAGGTGGCATCATGCATAGAAAAATAATAAAAATAGCTATTATTCCATTAATTGAGGTTTGTAGGTGGCATCATGCATAGAAAAATAATAAAAATAGCTGTTATTCCATTAATTGAGGTGTGTAGGTGGCATTATGCATTTAATATTTGTTGTGATCCACAAAAGAAATGTAATTTTCTAATTGGGCCACATAGTGGTGCTTAGTTGTATTTAGGTGGAAATTCTAGAAGGTTGTAGATATTGTAGAAGGTTGTGGAGATTCTAGAATGTTGTGGATAAATCATGCCTTGGGTGGTAAGTGCCTATTTAAGAAAGGCCTATTATCATTTGTAAAAAGTTCAAGAAATGGAAGCTCTTCTAATGGAATTTGGAGAAATAGAAGCTCTTCAAGACAAGCTCTTCAAGTAGAAGCTCTTCGGATGTAATTTCTTGTAGAAGCTCTTAGCGAGCAATCTCTCTTATATTGTAAAAATTTGGAGTTTTTCCATTTGGAGAATATTCTAATAAATTTCAAGTATTAATGGAATTTTTATGAAGCATTTTGTCATCTCTCCTGTCTCCATATTATTGCATTTTTGGTTGTGAGTTGTTACGGGTGGTGTGGCCCGTCATCAGTGGTATCAGAGCAGGAGTTCCTGAGAGTGAGAACAGATCGCCGAACGTGAGGCAGTTTGCACCAGGACCTTGAGTTGGTTGAAGTTTGTCAAGAAGTTCTTGATTGTGTAGATAGATCGCCGACTGTGAGGCAGTTTGCACAAGGTTCTTGTGTTGCATGAGATTTGTCTTCTAAAGACTTGATTATGGAGAAGAGAAAGAAGAAGATGACTTTTGTGATTGGATGTATTCTGAGGATTCCTCAACTTGAGAAATTTAGAGCAAGAAATCAACAATCATTGCTAGTTAATTTATAGAAGCAAGTGAATCAATTAGCAGCTGAGTTGCGAAAACGAAGAGCATGTCACCAGAAAAGGGATATTGATAATTCCATGGATGTGGAAAAGAAAGATGATCCAGTGGAAGAGCAAGAGGATGAAGAGGAAATCATTTGCGAACCTAAAGTTGAAGAAGATGAACAAGAAGAGGAAGAACATAAAGATGACAAGACTTACGAACTTGAAGTAGATCAAGATGATTTGAAGATTGCAACAATGGAGGAAGAATATAGTGCCTTCGTTGGAGATCAAGCAGGTGGAGTAGTTACGTGCATTTTTGATGACATAAAAGAGGCAAGTGAAAATGAAGATGTCAAACAGGTAAATTCTTATGAATCATGGGATGTTGTCTTTGATATGAGTTTAAAAGATATTGATGATGGTTTCCATGAGAATTTTTTTAGTCATGTGTGGTATGCAAAGGAAAATTGGTATGGTGTTGTTGGGTTTATTACAGGTGTGATTAATTCAACAAGATTGGATGAGGATGAGATTTATAATTGGATAGAGTTCATTGCGAAGGAGTATTTTCAGCATCAAATAGTTGTTCCAACTAGGTGTTGGAAAAGAAGAAAGAAGGAAATATATTGACATCGGATACTTGTTCCAGCTATGTGTTGGAGGAAGAAAAAAAAATTAAAAAAAATTTGTCAACAGTGGCTACTTCATTTTGTGAATCCATACTCACAAAATTTTTTCCTACCATGGGAGTCAGATGCAGGAGCATCATGCATCAACAAAAAAAAAAAAAAAAAATGTGAAAGATTTGCATGTTGGTTTTCTTGTCCCTATTGAGGTGGAAGCTTGTGGTGAAGATGAAGATGGTTCTATATCTCTCTTTTGACATCAAAGTGTGGGACACACTTTTCTATCTACCAAGGGAGTCTGATGCAGGAGCATCTTGCATGGAAAAATTAAATTATTAGAAAAAAAAAAGAGGGGAAAAAAAAAAAAAAAATTGTGGAGGAGAGAGAAAGTGACGAAAATGGAAGAAAAATAATTAAAAATAGAAAATAGGAAAAATGGAGAAAAGAGGAATCTCTATTTTCAAGGTGCATGGGTGGCATAAATAGAAAAATAATAAAATTAGTTGTTATTCCATTAATTGAGGTGTGTAGGTGGCATCATGCATAGAAAAATAATAAAAATAGCTGTTATTCCATTAATTGAGGTTTGTAGGTGGCATCATGCATAGAAAAATAATAAAAATAGCTGTTATTCCATTAATTGAGGTGTGTAGGTGGCATTATGCATTTAATATTTGTTGTGATCCACAAAAGAAATGTAATTTTCTAATTGGGCCACATAGTGGTGCTTAGTTGTATTTAGGTGGAAATTCTAGAAGGTTGTAGATATTGTAGAAGGTTGTGGAGATTCTAGATTGTTGTGGATAAATCATGCCTTGGGTGGTAAGTGCCTATTTAAGAAAGGCCTATTATCATTTGTAAAAAGTTCAAGAAATGGAAGCTCTTCTAATGAAAGTTGGAGAAATAGAAGCTCTTCAAGACAAGCTCTTCAAGTAGAAGCTCTTCGGATGTAATTTCTTGTAGAAGCTCTTAGCGAGCAATCTCTCTTATATTGTAAGAATTTGGAGTTTTTACATTTGGAGAATATTCTAATAAATTTCAAGTATTAATGGAATTTTTATGAAGCATTTTGTCATATCTCTCTATATCCATATTGTTGCATTTTTTGTTGTGAGTTAGTACGGGTGGTGTGGCCCGTCATCAGAGAGCATCATGCATCAATTTCTTCTTTTGGTGTGGATATCATTTTTGACTTTGCATATATAGTAGAGGAAATTCATATTGGATTGAGTGGGATTGCAAAAAGCAAAGTAGAAAAGACATTTGGCCATTTTTCATTGTTAATGCACATGTTCTTATTTAAAGGGGTTACATATTTTGAAATGGAGATGGTCTTGAACTGAGAGTATGAAGGAGAGGCTCTGCCAGTCCAATTATGGAGTGTAGATATGACTTGGGATCTAGAGGAGGCCAATTTTGTTAGATTTGATAGGTATTTTGCATCCAGATTGAGAAGCCTCATATTAAGGGACAATCCTAAAATTCCAAGGCATTGCTAGATTTTATCAGGCCCATGGATAATTCTTCTAGTTTGAAAGTGTCCCACAAGTGGGCTGATATTACACCTTACCCTATTTCTACAATTTTTAGGGTATATGGCTTTTAGGGGACTCCCCATGTATTGCCCTACCAAGTGTCTTTGAAGGTAGGGACAACTGAAATGCTATGGAAAATAGGTGGGTTGGAAGAAGCATAGTTAGTTGGTAGATCTAGAGGCTCACTATTTCATAATCACTAAGGGTGATTGGATATTCTTGTATAAATTTTTGGACCTATTTATGATGGTTCTGTCCCATTCCCATTTTTGTGATACTAAGGGAATGTTTAATGTTTTTAGGCAAAGGGCTAAAGTTGGTTCAAAAGATCACGAACCCTATGTCCCTGAAGATATAAGGAATTAGTTTTGTCTACAAGAGCAAGAGATCAAAAAGGAAAAGTGAAGAGTTTACTCCAGAGTTTTGGAATTCATTAACTATTTTGATAATAAATATAAGCCTCTAGATGATGCAAAAATAGAGGTAGATAAATTGAATAAACTAATGACCATTTTTCCCAAAATTATGGAGGTCATGAATGAAAATAAGTTATTCTTTATTAATTCCTTTCCTGATAAGGCCTGAGAGGTCATGAGAATATTGTCTTTCATCCCTATGGTAGGATCAGGGCAATTAGTTGTTCAAAAAAGGCCTAGCTATAGTATAATTTAGAATAAAAGGGCTACATTAGATAAATAAAAATAGATAATGGGGTCAACTAGTGTCATTCTAGAGGAGAGACCCAATGAACCCATGCCCAAGAGGCAAAGGATAGAAAAGAAACAAGCACCTCAAATAGAGGAATTTTCACCCACCCAATCCCCATTACACATAGGAGATGAACAACTCACTAGGGAGTATGTGGAATAGTTGGGATCCCAAGGGGGAATTTTTATTACTTCATCAAAATTAGAAGAGGGAAATCCTCAGGAACCTCTAATGACAAGCCTTGAGCTAACTATTGCAGACTATAGAGGAAGGGAGTTGGACCCTATTGTAGAACAAGGCAACCATTCATTCATTTCTAATGACAATTTTGCTAAATCCAGAGCCTTTTATCAATTTTCTTGGAGATAAAACATTGGACTATTTGAAGAAAGATGTAGAAAATTGAAAATAGAGAATCTTGAGATGGAAGAGGCAGATGTCAAAAACCAAATAAAAGAAGAAATGATGAAAGAATTCAAAAGCTTAACTCCTAAAGAAGATAGGAAAATGATAAAAGAATTTGGGGTTTTGTTGCTGCCCAATTGGGATGTTGTAGATGACATGGTTTTCAATTTAGTTACAAAAAAATTAAGTACAAAGGAAAAAGGGAAGAAGGAAATGAGAGGTGTCAAATTTAGTGAGGGTCATGTTGCACTGGTCATATGGCCAATGAGAAAAGGATCCAAGACTAGCTTTTCTGAGCCTAATGACACTGGCTTAATAGGAAATTTAATTGTGAAAAGAGTTGAAGAAACTACTAGTAAATAAGTTGCAGAACTAGGTATTGGATCAGCCAATTTCACCTTAGCCACAACTTAGAGAGAAAAAAGGGAGAGGTTAGAATTGTAGGATAAATATGAAAGGGTTTTGGTTGCCTATAATAAAGAAGTTAAAAAAAGAATTGAACTAGAAAATAAAATGATGGGACACCAGAGAATGTCTAGTAAGCCTAGAATTACATATCCTTACCCACTAGTGGAGCCTTTTAAATCCACTCCCTTTATTGAGATTCCAGACACACCATGGAGACCTCAGTTCTATATTGTAGAAGAGTTTGAGGAGGAAAAGAGTAAATTGTGGGCATTGCATGTAGAAATGGAGATCCAATATCAAGATAGCTTAAGGAAATCCTTTATGTATCTAGTTGATAAAATTGATTGGCCTACCTTCTATGAGCATTCAAAAAAGGTAATAAATACATGGGAAGAGTTGAAAGCAAGTGATGATGCCCTGAAGCCAATTGTCAATAAATAGAATAGAAGAAATAAGGATGTTACTCTTTTGTGTTTTTTTATTATTAGTCTATCCTATGAGTATATAGAAAAAAATTATGATCTGACTAATGATATATTGGAATTTGATGATAACAAAGTTACATTGTAAAGAAGGATCATAAGTTATCTTGACAAGTATAAGAGTGTTAATTTTGAACTTTTTCCACATGCCATAGAAAAAAAAGATAAGTTGAAGAAGAAAGATTAATGGCCCTAGGAATTGAATGATTTATTGTGCCTCCAAATGAATAAGGTCATAAATGAGAAGAGAAATGCATGATGGGAAACCACAACTAAGGAAGTTGTAAAAGTTTAGTTATTCTTTGATTCTTTGAGGTATGATTCTATGAAGATTGATAAACTAGCAGAATACATGATGAAGAAAC
Source organism: Cupressus sempervirens (assembly GCA_028749045.1). NCBI lineage: Eukaryota > Viridiplantae > Streptophyta > Pinopsida > Cupressales > Cupressaceae > Cupressus > Cupressus sempervirens. Next base: position 669,514,489 of record CM053791.1, on the reverse strand, counting down.
AACGTGATCTTCTAAATTTGAATTGGGCAGATGGCACACTTTTTGACAAGTGGATGGTAGATTTAGTTCATGTAAAGTAGTTAGAATATGCTAAAACTGATGATGAAGAAATGGAACAAGATGAAATATAAATTATTGATACATTAGTAAAAAGAAAGGAGGACAAACGTGAGCAACCAATTACAGTTGCAAGCACAAAAATTGAAACAGGTGACTTGGTAGGGAAGGATTTAGATATAACTCGTGTCTTATCAGTTCATGATGATGTAGATAGAGAGCCTCAAGTTAAAGTGAGTCTACAAAAATTAGATCCAAGCCCATCATAAATAGATTTATTGGCTACATCATTCGAGGAGAAACAACAATAGTGGATCCAATCATTAACCTCCTATCATAAAGAATTGCAACAAAATGTGAAATAGAAGTGGTTTCTACAAAAGAATATTCATGATGAGAGATATTCTATTGCACAATTTTTTTGTCTTTTATGACAATAACAATGTAGATATTTTTCTATCTTAAGGACAACTTTCAATTTCTCTATGACTAAAGCTTGTTGCATCTAACACTATATAAGTGAGATTATAGGGCTAGAGAAAAGGTTTGAGTTATTGTACAATTTTAGTTTTACTAAGCTTTGTTTGATCTAGTCCTTGGTGCAAACTTTATGATGTATTTTCTCTGCAAGTATTTGGGAATGCATTAATGCTATAAGATCTTAATGTCTTATCTTGAGTCATTTTGAGTTGTATTTCAGTTGTTATACAATTTTCAAAGATAATTAATACATAGATAAACTGTCCCCATATCTTTCCTTTCTAAATCTTGTTTTCATTTTTATTACCTAGTTATGTTGAGATTGCATGACCAAAGCTTGTTCAATTGAATGCAATTAGAATAAGTTATATAAAATTTTCATTATTTCTTTTAATTCAATGAATTAGGTAAATGCTTTAGTGAATATGTTAGGATTTTCATGGTAGTAGGGAGGATATGTGTAAGAATGAGTTTCAGTGAGAATTGCTTATAATATTGATTGCAATGCAATAAATTAGGTCAAGAAATTGGGTAGACTCTAAATCCCAATGGATAAGGCAATAATCAACTAGTTTAGTCTGCATATGAAGAAATCATGAATAAGCATCAAAATAAATTTTACTTTAATGTTTGAAGAATATCAAAGCTGGTCAGCACTTGTTTACATTTAATTTTTGAGTTTTGGTTAGCTGCTATTACACAAAATTACCTATATATTTAAGAAGAATTGTGACCAATCTACTATAAGGGATGTGTATTGTTATAAAATGTCATGGAATGAATAAAATGTGTATGTAGTATCAGGTTGAAAATCCTTTATCCCTCAGGTTCACCCACCTTAGTTTTCCAGAGCCAAAAGAGTAGAAAATCTTTCACAATTTTGTCAAAGTTGGGTCTAGATCTGAAGAACCTATAACTATTTATGGGAAGTAGCTAATCCTTAGGTTATTGTGATCTTTATCATCTTGGTGTTAAGTAATTTTTCTTCTTAATAGTGTAAAAACACCAACAATCTAATTCATCCCACTTCATTATGATATTACCAACAAGTCATGCAAAGCCTTCTTTTAAGCCTTTTTCCTTCACATGCCTATTTTTGAGAAAATGGGGCAAAAATTTTTCCTCTTCACCCCATTTCCTTGAGGGGGCACCATCCTCCCTTGTCGTTGCTATAACAAAACTTCTAAGATTCCTATCCAGTCTAGGACAACCTATATTTTGTTTTCTCTAATATAATATCATCCCAACATCACATCAAAGAGGAGAAAAATGTAGACGCTACAGATTGTCCTAAATGCTATAATAATTCATTTATTATTTCCTTTGACATTATAATTAATTAATTATATGTGTTATATTCTTCAACTTATTTAATTATATTGGTTCATATCTCTAATATATTTAAATTTAATTTAAATACTCCCTCTCTAATGTATTAAATTCAATTAATGAATAGTGATCCATAAATCCCCTTTTCAATAAATTTCAATTTATTTAATTCCTTCACCTTATTAAATTCTTTAATCCTGTGATTAAGTTAAATTCTATTTAATTTAATCCTAATCCCATTCTAAAAACCTAGTCTACACCCATCACTGCCATCCTTCTATGCCTACCCATTAGTTAATCCTACTTAATTATCCTAAACACCTTTCTAAACACCTTTTAGCTCCTAAATTTTTGTTCACACATGTGTGAGAGAATCAAGATCCAATAAAGATTCCATTTCATTATTTTATTCATACCTCTTACACATTTTTCCCCCTTTCCTTTCTCCAAGGTTTCTCACACATGTGTGAGCAAAACTTGAGCCATCACTTTCACTCAAAAGGTTTATGTTGAATTTTGAATGGCTTGTCTCCTTAGCCCATTTGTCTCCCTTATGGAACCTATGTGGATCTCACATATATGCCACCTCTCCAAGGCCTCTCTTAGACCTATAAATAGAGCCCCTATCTCAAGTATTTTCCATCTCCTCATTTGCATTGTTATCATGCTAGTATAGTTCTAGAGCTTTTAGAGATTTTATGCATTGCTTCTAACCTTTGGTAGTTGTTAGTTAATTTTCATTTTCATTCCTAACTTAGCTTATTTCTTACATCCACATTCATATCCTTTGAGTTCTTTCAAGCATGGTTGTTTCCATAGCCATTGCTTGATGTGTTCTCCATTCATCTTAGTATAGTCTCATTATCATTGTATATCATTTATCAATCATTGGGATTCATAGTTGTTTTTGGGAGAGCACATCCAAATCCATCAAATTTAAAATCACACCAAAAAAGCCTCTTATGGGCACCTTTGTTGAGCTACTTTGAGGTTGCATCGGGACTCTTTCATTTCAGTTGTATTAAGTTGTAAAACTCAAGCATAAATAGTTGTATTTTGATCTCATTTAAATCTTTGATAAACATGTGCAACTAACTTTCCTTGTTTACATATGCTCTTGATAGGTTAGGTTTTCATGTATACAACATTAAAATAGACTTTTCCTTTACTACAACTGATTCTATGCTCGGCTTGCATTAACTTTTCTCGGTGCCTACTATGTAATTGTCAAGCTTGTTAGACTAACTTTGTTTAACTTGTTCTTTTGAACTTTCTCAATGTCACCAAACTTTGTAACCTTAAGTAGATTATCAATGCACTATAATATCACTATCTTAGCTGATTCTTGTACACCTTTTCCATATCATAATTCAACCTTTCCTCTAGGTTCTATTGTTACCTTATTTGATCAAATCCTCTTCATCAATCAAATAAATGATAGTACTTTAAAATATATAAGTAGTTTTCATAACAACAGATAGTAGATTTTTCATGAGTGATGAAATAATGATTGAAACATATTTATCATACTTGTATCAATCTGTTTTCAACAATCTCCCTCTTTGGAATTAATGGAAAATCAAACTGATAAACCAAACTGACTAGGTTTAAACAATAAGACCAACAAAATATTAAAATGAAAATAATTCCTTGGATCAAAATCTCTCCCTCTATGAGAAACTTTCATCTTTTGAATAGGTTACAAAATTTTTTTTTTTTCTAATCAATAGAAAGTGAACTCATCCTTATGTCTCCCTCTAAATTACTTCTTATATCTCCCTCTACAATATCTCCCTCTTACTAGGTAGATGTAGTTAGCACATACACTTTCTCTTTCAATAGTCAAAATTTTTCCTTCATATTGTGTGTTAGGATTTCTCCCTCCTTTTTTAGTTCCATTATGTGCTTTCAACAATGTATACTTCTTTGATAACAATCTCTATCTCCCTCATAAGATTTCTCTCTTCAATATCTCTCAGGTTTCTATGTAGTTTCCTTGTTTATCTCCTTCTTTGATAATAATGCCAAAGACTCATCATTTTAAATATACAGATATGAATAGTTTTAGTTTCTCCCTCAATTACCTTGCTTGCGACTGATTTTTAAATCTAGTTCTTTGATTACTTTAGGCAAGTCCTAAAGTAGGATCCACTACATAAATTTGTAACATATGCTAATCAACTTGTTTGATGCAAGACACTTCTGTTGTTTCTTAGATGACCTTTGATAGGGATATCACCCCTAGTTTACCTCATAGATAGTCATGAGCATCCTTGGGTAATGCTCTTGTGAAGATATCAACAATTTGTTCTTGTTTTAACATATTCCATCATCACCTCTTTATCTTGAACTATTTCCCTTAAGTAATGATACTTGATTCCAATGTGATTAGTCTTTGTATGCATCACATGATTCTTTGATATATGTATAGCACTTGTATTATCACAATAAAGTATGACTAGTTTAGTGATCTCTTCCTTCATACCTTTGATTAGCTATTTGATCCATACAATTTTGTACAATTTACTACAACAACAATATATTCAACTTTAGTAGTAGATTGAGAAATGCAGTTTTGTTTTTTGCTAGTCCATGTAACCAGCCTCTTGCCTAAGAAAAATGCTCCTCCATTGATGCTATTTCTATCATCAATATTTCCAGCCAAGTGAACATCAGTATAGGATTTCAATTCAAATTTCTCATTTTTCTTGTAGTATAGACCATATTCCTCAATACCTTTCAAATATCTCATTATTCTCTTTACAACCATCAAATGATTCTCCTTGGGATTAGCAAAGAATCTTGCAACTATCCCTATAGATAATGCAATATCAGGTCTGCTACATATTGTAATTGTCCAATCATAGACCTATATAACATTTGATTCAACTCGGCTGAATCATCATTCATTGACAATATATGTCCTATCGCCATAGGTGTACTTACTAGCTTGGAATCTTCTAATCCAAAATTTTTCAATATCTCCTTAACATACTTTGACTAAGTGATGTAGATACCATATTTTATCTGATGTACTTGCAAACTTGTAGGTTTTCCACAATAGATAAAGATAATCAAATTGTTATTCCTCTTGAGGATACTATGTCTATTTTGAGAATTATCTCTTCCATCATGAATTACACTTGAATTATCAACCCAGGGACATAGAACTTGAAATGGGTTAGCACAATATGTGCACTAAGTTCCTTTAAGTCTTAACATCTATGTTGTAGGAAAGTAAAATGTGTGAAAGGAATCTATACTACTAACAAAAAATAGTAAACATGCTTGGACTAACAATAGATAACTATAAAAAACTTCAAAAAATGAATTCTAAGCTAATTAACAATTCAAACATCCACTATGATAATTTTTCACAAGTGTTGCAGGAACTTTCATAGTAACTATGCTACAGGACTAATAGAGTAAATCTATCTTGAAATAGGAAACTACAAGAAATGAATTTACTCTACCTAAATATATTCCACCTCCCAAGTTGGCCCCCTTGGTTGGCTTCAACTAACTAAGAGCACAATAGGTATTCCAAAATCACTTTCTCATTAGAATTCTTCTTTTGCTACATGACTGAATAATTTGTAGAGAATAGAAAAGAGCAACTTCAAAATCCCTCTAACTAACTAACTAACTTTCCCCTTCTTTCCTTATATATAGAGGATTAGAATTTATTACATAACATAAAAACCATGAGCAAACATTGTCAGAAGAAAAAGGTAGAATGTCAACCATGACTTTAAAACATTGATTGAGCAATAGAATAACAGTTTGAAAATAATGTAGCAAGTCGGGTCTCCTAGAATAAATCTTCTCGCAGACATGACTTAACACTTGGAACTAACCTATGCTTCTCATGCTACAATTGGTCTTCATTACTACTTTAATATAGGGTTCACCACTCTTTACACCACTTCTGCATTTCTTGAAAATTAGAAATATTTGAGCACATATGCACAATAACATTTCTACTCTTATTCAAATTTTAGAACATAGCTTAAAATATTTATATGAAATATTGCACTTTATATATAATATTAAGCAAGGGATGTCATATCCATTATCCATAGGTTTAATAAGTTCTAGCTGCATTCAACATAAGAAAATATATTGGAAATGTTTTTTTCACAAGGCTCAAAGAGTAAGTTTAGACTATATAAAAACTATATCAAATTTGAGACATTATTATGCTTCATCATCTACCCCCCACTAAGCAAATGCTTGTCCTCAATAATTGTACTTCTTTACCATTTGTCTAAAACCTACCACTATAGTCTTCCCTTGTTTCTCACTTCTAAAGTGTAGAAATATCCTCTAGTTCATCTCCAATGCTCACCCAAGTGTTCTTCAACTAATGGATCTAACCTGGTAGCACTATTTTTATACAAGGGCCAAAGAAGAGTAGGAGCTTGAAAAGTTAGTGGCATCCATAGGTCTTTCTTGATTCACCTTCCCAATAACATATATTTGGCCACTCTATTAATTGTTTCCTCAAAATTAACAAGGTTGTGTGGTTTAGGCTTCTTAAAAGGTTCAGGTAGTTAGCTCCATCTATTTCTAAGACTCGCAATTGCTTTCTGTTGTGTGAAATTAGCAAGTGTGTAATATTCTCTGTAAACTTTTTCCCTTTCTTCAAATACTTTTTATTTGATTTCTAGTTTTGGCCTTCCACAAATTAATCTAAACCAATCTCTCAAGAGATCATAAGGCTTATGGGATTTAGCCTGGAGTGACAGTGGTTTAGACTTTTCAAGATCCCTATAGGTATCCAATTGTTTATTATAATTTGTTTCATTGTGCATCCATGACATTAGAGATCTTAAGTGGACATCCCCTATGTTAAATAGGCGATTCCACTTTGTTTCAAGTGGAATTATGAAATTATGCAAATAGATCTCACACAACAAGTTCATTTTCCATGAAGGCAACGTCTGATACACATTATAAAAATCTGAAGCCTTCTTAAATTCACAATCAATATTTCTCACTGTCATCATTAACTAAAATAAAAAAAAAACTATTATTTTAATCAAATAGCATGCATCCTTGGGGGTGGTCTACAAGCCATAACCTGATCAGCCAACTTCAAAGCTTTATTCATTTGTTGCTTCTATTTTTCTAGTTGCTCCTTTAATGATTCAATTTCCTCATCTCTATCAAATATTGCCTTCTGTATCTGATTTATTTCTTGCTTCTAAAAAGTTTTCTAAAAAATAAAATGATTGTATAGACCAAACAATATTATAGACCAAACAATATTGACTGAATTGTGGATGATGAAAATTCTTGAGCTTCAGATTTCTTCTTTTGTTCTTTGGAAACTTGTTGGAAATGTTGGCTGTACCAGGAAGATTTATAAGGTATAAGAGAAACATTGGAATATTTAGGGACTAATAGCATGATAGATTGATCATTGCTAGCCTGGGACTTTTTTGGAACAACAATAGGATTTTATTTGTACATTTCCTAATTCTCTTGCAGTATCTCCTTGACAAGTGCATTTTCATGTGTTTCTATATTTTGGGGCTCTAATTGCATAGGAGAATCATTTGGGACATTTTCAACTACTAATTCTGTGTGAGACTTTGGGGCATTTGGATTTCTAATGCAAATTGGGGATGACCAGCCTTGCATACGAGGGTTTCTATGTACAAGAATCTCTTTAGCTTTGACCATTTTAGTTTAGGTATGGTTGGAGTAGATGTTACAGGAATAGTTGCTACAGGAACAAACCTTTTCCTTTTTGTTGCTTTAACAAAGGGGTTCTGGGTTTCCTTTTCAAGGTTAAGGCTTTCTTTACTAACCTTATGCTTTCCCTTTTTTATAGAAGAAATCTACATAATATCCTCTAAAATAGGATTAACAGGCTTATCCAAAGAGGTTTCTTTTTCTAGTTCAGCTAGATTTTGACTTGGCTCTGTGATTTCTTCCTCATTTTCTATGTTTTGAGGAAAGTGGTTGGATTGAGGCTATAAGGTCTTGGATTCAACAAATTCTTCCTATGAAATAGGGGAGGAATCCCTAAGAGATCTTTCAACTAAAATTTTAATGAGGGCATGATGGGAAATATAATTTTCCTTTCCTTTTTGAGTTTCCTCAGCACTTATACACAACATATTATATAGAAAGTTGGGAACATTAACTTGCATGTTATGTCTTATGCAACTAAGTAATTTAAAATGATGAGCATGCAAGTTTGACAAAAATACCTTCATAGGTTAAATACCTGATAATGTGGGTTGCTAACTCTAGATATGGAAGTGGAAGAGAAAGTCTCTTACATCCTTGTTTTGTGATGTCTAGTTGAGGGTCACTTGGCTGAGTGAACTGTGCCCTTGAGGACCTGGCTTCATGTTCATTTGGATAATTTTCCCCAATTTATGGTAATCTTGTGACTTCTTCTATCCTTTCTTCTATAGAAATCACTCTTAATCCCCAAACTAAGGCTTCTCCTTCATCAAATATTGTCATGAACTCCATTGCCACTTCTTCATTGAACTCTATTAATTGTAAGAAGTAACCAAGCCATCCACAAGCATGAAATTTCCAAATTGCTTCAATGTCTGTGAGTAAAACATTATGAACTACTAGCTCATACCTCTTTAACTATACCCCCATCTTCAAAATGTCTAGCTTCTACTCTCACCATTGTGATAAAATATTTCCCCTATTACCTTTGCAAATTCCATCTTTCTCTGAGTTTCAAACTAATCTTTATGAAAAATGTCGTATGTCATTACCACTTCTATTAACAAGAACCCTTTGTTTCTACTGTGTAAAATAATGATACATTAATAATGAAGGACATCAAGGCTTTAAATGAAGGTGTTCTCACAATAACTCTTAGTCCTTTCAATCATGTCAAGTATAGGTTATCTTTTCTCAAAAATCTCAAGAAAAGTTATGATAGATATAGAAAGATTTTAAAAATTAATGAAAAATATCAAACTACCACAAAAGTATAGACTATAACATGGACATGACTTAAGATATCATGGAGATGACATGTGAAAATTAATACACTTTCTTAGCCCCCAACTAAAATTTGACAAGTGTCCACACTTTAAAAAAATTTAGTATAGGAATGAGAAACTGGCTTAAGTCTTATATGATATATATAATGCAGCCATTATATATATATATATATATATATATATATATCAAAACCTATATTCTAAAAATAAATAAAGAGTAAAAGAAATTTTTATACCTAAAAATTTGAGAGTGTAGTCGACATGTAGGTTGATGAGGTGGTGAATGCTGATGACTACAAAAAAAGTGTTGACAAAATTATTTATTGAAAGTAGTAAAAATAGAATATGTGGGTGACGTGGAGTGTGGGTGGATAGTAGATAGAGAAATGAGATGGGTTGATATGAAGAAAGAGAAAAGTGAATGGAAGAATGGACCTCATATTAAATGATGATTTATTATAAAGGCTCCTAAAAATTTTTCATGGTACGGCTGTAGGAAGAAGGTTTTCACCCTCTACTATAGGAACTGTGTTCATAGGAGTTGGTGAACTAGTTGGTTGGAATTGTTGTAGGAACTATGCTTTAGTCTATGTTTTATGATAGAGACACAACCTATGGCCATTTAAAATTAACTTAAGCTAGACAAGATCAACGATTATCAGTTGCACTAAATCATTGTCAAATACATGCTAATTTCATAAGGCCCTAACCACCGAGTCTATAATTTCCCTGGATTCTCTTTGAAGCGAGAATCGTAGAGGAGAGCCCAATCTCCTACTTGGAAATTTTTATTTTTGATATGTGCCACTACTTTTACTATTATTGAATAATTTTTGTTCTTTCCAAACCTGTCTTTCTTATTTCATCCAAAAAATTTAGGTGGAGAAGTTTCTCTTCTTGTGCTAGAAGAAGATTAATGTTCAACTTTAAAGCAATGCATAATGTTTTGTGCTCAAATTCAATAGGTAACATGGCTACTTTACCATAGAAAAGCTCAAATGGAGTGAACCTAGTTGTTGTTTTCCATGTGGTCCTGTATGTCCAAATAGCTTTAGTTAATCTACTGGTCCAATTCCTCTTGTGTATGTGTACTATCTTAGTTAGAATGGCTTCAATTTTTCTATTAGTGACCTATGATTGGCCATTTTCTTGAGGGTGATAGGAACTAGACTTACGCTGTCTTATACTATATTCTTTCAGAATCTTAGTGATTAGGTTTGATGTGAATTGGGCTCCTTGATCTCTAACAAGTTCTCTGGGGACTCCATAATAGGTGAATATTTCTTCATATAGGAATTTGGCTACTTTCTCATCTATTGCATGTTTTATTGCTCTAACTTCCACCCATTTTGTTACATAATCTATACATATTGAGATGTAGGATTTTCCACTTGATGGTGGGTCAATTGGACCTATGAAGTCTATACCTCACTTATCAAAAGGTGTGACTACAATCTGTGGAGTGAGTGGCATTTCATCAGTTTTCGTTGGTTTTCCCATCGTCTAGCATTTGTCACGATTGGTTGTATAAGTCATTGCATCCTTATGTAAGGTTGGCCAATGATGTCCAATTGTAAGTACCTTCAATGTTGTTCTTTTACTTGCAAAATGGCCTCCACATGGTTCATCACGACAAGCATACAATATATCCTATATTTCATCTTCACTGACACATCTCCTCATGACCTAATCTAGTCCAACATAGAAGAGATTTTTCTCTATCAAGGAATAATGGAAACTTTTCTTTGCTAAATTCCTCCTTTCTTTGTGAGAGAAGTGTAGGGGCATTCTATTTTCAGTAGGATAACTTGCTATGTCTGCATACCATGGTGTATGAGTTGCTATATGGAAAAAGTGTTCATTTAGAAGGGTATCTTCAATTAGAGTTGGATCTTCAGCACTAATGTTTAATCTAGATAGATAATCAACAACGATGTTAGATTTTCTTGGCTTGCCAATAATGGTAATATCAAACTCCTATAACAAAAAGAGCCATCTTGCCAGTCTACCAGTGACAGCTGGATTGTTCATGAAGTACCTTATAGCTAAGTGATCAGTATGAACAAAAAAAGGATATCTAATTACATAATGTTTGAATTTTTTCAATGCATAAACTATAGCTAAAAGTTCTTTTTCAATTACTGTGTAATTCAGCTCGGTCCATGAAGGCTTTTACTAATATAGTAAATGGCATTCTCAAGATTAGCAAGCTTTTTTCCTAATATAACTCCTACAACATAATTTGATGCATCAATATGGATATGAAATGGAATTGACCAATTGGGTCCCTTTAAAATTGGTGCTATAGTGAGGAGTTTCTTAAGCTGCAACATGGCTTTATCACATTTGGGTGTCTAGATGAACTTGGTTTCCTTAGTCAATAGTGTATACAAAGGACTAGCTATTTTACTGAAGTCTTTTATGAAATGCCTATAATATCCAGCATGACCTAAAAAATATCTTACACCTTTTTATTTTGTAGGTATGGTCAATGTTAGAATTACCTCTATTTTAGCTAGATCCACTTGTATTCCTGCAGCTAATATGAAATGACCAAGCACCACTCCTTCTTGCATGACCATGAAACATTTCTCACTATTGAGTGATAGAATATGTTCTTTACATTGGATATGAACCTTTTCAAGATTCATCAAGGCTTCTTCAAAGGTGACTCCAAGTGTTGTGAAATCATCCATATATATTTCCATGCAATCATGAGATATATTAGCAAAAATGTCGATCATAGCTTGCTGGAATGTTGTAGGAGCATTACACAGGCCAAATGGAAAAATAGAATATGCAAAAGTACCCCATGGGTATGTAAATGCGGTTTTGTCTTGATCTTTAGGAGTGATACTTATTTGATTATAACCACTATACCCATCTAGAAAAGAGAAATACTTCTTTTTAACTAGAGTGTCCAAAACTTCATCAATAAATGGTAAAGGAAAGTGATCCTTCTTAAATGTCTTATTCAATTCTCTATAATTTACACAAATTTGCCATTTCCCTCCCTTTTTAGGCACTATGACTATAGGTGACACCCATCTACTTTTAGGTATAGGATATATAAAACCAACATCAAGCAATTTTTGCAATTCAATTTTAACTATTTCTCTAAGGGTTGGATTAATCATTCTCTAAGGTTGATGGAGTGGCAGGCACCCTTCATTGATGTATATTCTATGAGTGTATAATGTAGGACTTAACCCTTTCATATCCCCACAGTCCCATGCAAAAGCCTTTTTATGGTTTTGAAGAAGCTTTATTAACTATTTAAACTGTGTAGAAGATAATTTGGGATTGACGTGGAGATGATGACCTTTTGATAACTCAACAGTAGTTGTAGAATCAATTATAATAGATTCAAAGATTGGACTTGTATCTAATTCACGTGGTAAGAGTTGATGGATAATGTTTGGCTCCTTGATCAGAGAACAACTCTCATTAAATTCTTCATATTTGGTTAATTCTATAGGAGTTAATGGAATCCAACTCCATAGCTCGCCAAGATCACCTACATACAAATACCCTATTGAAGGGAAACCAAGAAGGAAGAGGTGGAGCTTGAAAAAACCCTAAAAAAACATGAGAGAGAACATATTGCAAAAATAATGAAAATGGATTTACAATGAAAATGAGTTGAGAAAATACAATGAGAGAGCCCGAATGGAAGCTTGTAGAACAAGCTAGAAAGTGGTAGAAGATAAGGTTGACAACTAAGCACACTTCCACAAAAAGGTGGAACATGCTAGAAGGGAATGAACTCCTGTGTTTTCAACAAGTTATGACTACAACAACTAAATACTAAATATTAAATAAATGCATTAACCTAAGTAATCTTAAGTAATAGAATAAATAATTAATAATTAATTAATTATTTACTCTAACACCCCTCCTTAAGTGCAACTTAGGGGAATGCCTTAAGCTCACAAAACTAAAATGAAAATGCAAAATGGGTCCCAGCAACAAGGCCATGTTAGGTACCCATGTAGAATGAAAAGAAATGCAACCTCTGAAAATGGGGAAAGAGAGAAAACCACATGGGAAAAACCCTCCCCCAAAAAGAGGTAAGAAACTAGTGAAGAACTAAAGAAGCATCCAACTAGGGGAATGTCCCCATAAAATAGGAAAAAAGAGTGATCATGAGGAGCATCACTAAAGCATGAAGAAGCCACAAAATCTTTCATTAGAAAGAAACTATTGATCTAAAGAACCTCCATGGAAGAAGAAGGCATGAACCAAGGGTTTCTATATGGTAGATGATCCATCTCAGTGAAATGTATAGGTAGCTAGTGATTGCAATTACCTCATGTATAGGATCAAACACTAAATACATAGCTCATACTATTGAACCATCGAACCAAGGATGCATTAGAACAACAACATAACCCCCCCGTTAATGCATATAGGGTGAGATGATAGGTAACTAAGAAGGTGGGCCAAAATCCTCTACAGACAAAACTAAGAATGACGAGAGAGGAAGAGGTACAAACACCTATAAAGACATGATCAAACCAATGCTACATGGGAAAACAAAAGGAAGAAGGCCAAAAAAAACAAATAACTATCACCCCATAATTTTTTATAAAAATAGTGCAAGTAAAACTATCTCAAAACAATGTTCATGAACCCTAAATGCAAGAGTGACACTTTATCTCAGTGTGTATACAAATAAGTGCTTATAAATGATGTCTATAATGATCAAAATAGGAAAAAAGCTAATACAAAATATAGTACAACTGAAAACAAAAGAAACCATGCCAAGAAAATGATCCACAGACCTAAAACACCCAAGATATCCAGCATAGAGCAAAAATTCCAAAAATGTGATAGAAAGAGCATGGGCCAAAATCCAAGGAAATATACCACATTTTTGAAAAGATGACAAAACTAGCTTTCCAAAAATATAATGTTTTCAAAAAATTGACATAGGACACAAAAGATATGCATGCCAGAGTCAAAGATATAACTTTGGACTTAAACTATAAAAATGAGCAACAAAACTACATTAAAACCTAAAAATACCTACACCAATGTCTTTGCCTTAGAACTAGCTTTTTGGTGCTTCTTTTGGATTAGAAAAATACATTTGTATGCTCAAGTTATGGCCCAAAAACCACAAATAGGTCCAAATGACCTTGGAGAGGTGCAAGAGGTTAGTTGATGTAGTGTTGAAATCATGCTGATGTCAATAGAATTCTATGTTAAAAATGATGGCCACGTGGCCATCCTAGCAAAAAATATGCCACATGGAATGCCATGTGGTAGGTACGACTGACGGGGTGATGTGGTAGGTGCCATGTGGAAAAGTACCACATGGCATGCATGCCACATGTCACATCCAAATTTGGCCAAGTGTGTAGGAAATTCATGCAATGCTGACTATTGGTGATTTGAGTTAGCAAGTAGAGCGTGGGCTACTAAAGTGTGGCAACACCAATGTAGGTGGAAAGACAGGGATGAGCCACTAGAGGAGCATTGCAAATAGGTGACAGATGAGTGGAGTTCAGGCCACGGTGGTGTTGTAGCCATGCAGTTGGCTACAGTGACTTGTAGGCTAAGTAGCAGCGGTGTGTCGATGGCACAGTGGCAGCCCACTTTTTAATTTTTTCTTCAAATTCATTTGTACAACCGTACGGAAAGCCCTAAAACTAAATTTTTTTTGCCTCCTACAGCCCTATCACCAAAAATGAAATTTTTTATATGAATCTTGACTACAAATGGCCTTCCAAATCCAATGATAGTGTTCATTTTGGCCCAAAGTGCTCTGAAAAAATGCTCTTCCCCTAGTTTGAAGAAAAATGCACAAACAAACTAGGGTTTGTGTCTTTGAATCACGACTTAAAAAACCTTCAATGAAGTAGCAATAGGGTGGCTTTGATACCATGTAAGAGTTGATGAAATCCAACTCCACAACTCACCAAGATCACCTGCATGCAAATACCCTTTCAAAGGGAAACCAAGAAGGAAGAGGTGGAGCTTGGAAAAAACCCCTAAACAGACATGAGAGAGAACATATTGCAAAAATAATGAAAATATATTTACAATGAAAATGAGTTGAAAAAATACAATGAGAGAGCTTGAATATAAAGGCCTCATGGAAGCTTATAGAACAAGCTAAAAAGTGGTAGAAGATAAGGTTAACAACTAAGAACACTTCCATAAAAAGGTGGAACATGCTAGAAGGGAACGAACTCCTGTGTTGTCAAAAAATCATCACTATAAAAACTAAATACTAAATATTAAATAAATGCATTAACCTAAGTAAGCTTAAGAAATAGACTAAATAATTAATAATTAATTAATTATTTATGCTAACAAATTCTAAGATAGAGCTCTTAGACACATCTTTTTCTACCACACAAGTATTATTAATAATACTTTGAATTATTGAATCCTCTTCCTATAGCTTTAGAAAAGATTGTCTATGTAACATCATAAGCTATACTATAGAGTTTAACTCTTCTTCTTCATCCCCTAAATCTAGCCATATAGATGTACTTAAATCTGGTTGTGGTTGTACTGGAGGATATAGATTAAATTTCTTTTTTTCTTGACCATTAAATATGGTCATATTGTCTAACCTATGACTTATATTTGTGTCAGCTATAGCTAACCATGGTCATCCTAAAATGATAGGGTAACTAGATAAATTGACTTTTGGGGACAAAATCATGAAATCTATAGGCTACTCTAGAGAGTCTAGGATTACTATTATGTCCTCTATCATTCTATTAGGAGTGACAGTAGAACTATCTACAAGTTGCAAAATTGTTGGGGTAGCTCTTAATCCTTCTATATTTAACTTTTTCATAGTATCTGTAGTCATGAAATTTATAGTAGCACCAAGATCAATTAAAGAATTTTTAAAAGGCTAATCATTTATAATCACATTCGCAACTGGACTTCTTGGATCAAAATATTTAGGAATGATCAATTTTCCTAACATAATGTTAGCCAATTGTCCTACAACATGGACTGTTATTGGGTCTTTTTTCTTTCTCCCAGGCTTTTTTAGATAGGCTTCCCTGATGGATTTTCTACATATAAGAACATCTTTAATAACTTAGAATATGGGGTATTTGGATATGCATGTTCTTTGACTGATCAATAATATCAAAAGATTGTTCCTCTATTTGTGTAGGTATGAGCTTCTCTAGAAAGGGAGGTTCAATTGTTAGTTGAGCTTGAGCTAAGCTAGTCGCATTAGTTGGGTCAACCTCTTTAAAAACTGAAGGTTTTGATGCTATAGGAGTATCTAGTATTTTAGTTATAAGAAGTACTTTAGGTGTTGGTAGTGTTGTACTAGATCTCAAATATATATTTACAACATTTAGAGCATAAGCAGGGTATTGCTGAGCATCAATAGAATACATTGATTATTGTGACTACTAGTCATTTCAATTTGGTAAAGGTTGTGTAGGTAATTAGGTCTACTTTTGAGGTCCATGAGTTGTAGATGGTGGCATCAGTGTAGTTTATTGGATGAGAGGTGGTCATTTTGGATTACTAGTATTTTGGTTAGGCCATTATTGATGTCCTCTCCATTGATTTGTAGACTTCCAATTCCCTTGAGGTCATTTCCATTAGTTCTGTTGATTCTTCCATTGATTATTTTGTTTCTTTGGCTAGGAAGATTGGGGATTCTAAGGTCATTGAGGCTATTGTGGATTATTTTTCCAAGCATTATTACAATTAGGTTGACTATATTGTGAAGGATCTTGGGTATTATAGCTTTTCCATTGATTACCATATATATTTGAATTTTATAAAGGGTCTTGAGGCATACCTTGACATTGGGCCAATGTCACCATTGAGCAAAAAAGAATACTTGCTCATCCTCTCCATCTATTTTGATGTGCTCAGTTGGAAGATGTTGGTTTTCCATGCTAGGAACCGATTTGCATTAGCAATATTTCTTCTTCTTTCGACAATGTGGGCAGTACTCAGCTAATTGTACCTCAACTTCTACATGTTTCTTCTTTCTAGTCATTGTGTCAAGATGTGTACTGACATCATTTATGATGTCCTACTTGAAATCTAAAATTAGATTAGATATCTCAAGCTTTGAAATACCCTGACTGATTCCTTTAGTAGCTGTAGTCGGGTGTCCTTTTCCTTTCTTCATTTTTGACCTTGAGTAGGTAAGACAGATTTTATTAAGGTCATCCAAAGAAGATTGATATACATCTCCACTAGCCATTAAGTCTAATGCTTCTAGACAATTATCATTCATGCCTCTCAAGAATACTAGCTTTTATGAATCTTCAAACAACACATGATGAGGGTTCTTTTGCAATGTATACAAGAAACATGAAACATAGTCTTCCAATGTTTCTTCCTCCTTTTGTGATATTCTAAAGATATCATCTTCTCTTGAATCATTTTCTTTGCAAAGCTCTTTGTATTTTCCCAAAAACAAAATTTTCATTTCATCCCAAGTATCTATTGCATTGGCTCCTAAGCCCATGAACCATCATAAAGCTAACTCTTTTAGTGTCGCTAGAAAAAACTTGAGTTTATGAGCATTAATTTTGTAGTCAAAGCTATGACAGAGTATGTAAAACTTTGGAAAAGAATTTGGAGATATATTTTTAAGATTAGCATTGGTTACTAGGCTTGAGAGAGGAAATGGAAAAGTAGGTTGTGCCATTATGGGAGGTATTTGATTATGAGGTTGCTACTGAAAAGGAACATGGGGTACTAGATTGTTAACAACTGGTGGATTTGGAGCAATACTATCAAGGAAACTAGCTAAAATTTCAGCAATAGGTTGAAGACCACTTGTATCTAGAGGTTTTTCTCTTGAGGATGATTCTATAGGAAAAATAGGGCTTATGTACTCAAAAGGAAACTTGACCTTTTCTTCAATTTCCTAGTTCAAATTCGCAGACTCCCATGGAAGAAATCTCCCATATTCATCTTGTTGTATTTATTTTTGATGCATGTAATTGAATTGGTGACTTGTTAATCAAGTACACAATCTTGTGGTTCTAACTAACACACTAATCTAAAAATAGAGGACTCATGAAGTTTCCTACTTTGACACCATCCCTGGCAATGGTGCCAAAAATGTAGGGCTTGTGCAATAGATAAAGATAATCACACTGTTATTCCCCTCAAGGATACTATGTCTATTTTGAGAGTTATCTCTTCCATCATGAACTACACTTGAATTGTCAACCCAGGCACATAGAACTTGAAATGGGTTAGCATAGTATGTGCACTAAGTTCTTTTAAGTCTTAACATCTATGTTGTAGGAAAGCAAAATGCATGAAAGGAATCTATACTACTAATACATAATAATAAACATGCTTGGACTAACAGTAGAAAACTTTAGAAAACTTTAGAAAAGGAATTCTAAGCTAGTTAACAATTTAAACATCCACTATGATCATTTTCCACAAGTGTTGTAGGAACTTTCATAGTAACTATGTTGTAGGACTAATATAGTAAATCTATCTTAAAATAGGAAACTAGAAGAGATGAATTTACTCTACCTAAATCTATTCCATCTCCCAAGTGGGCCCCCTTGGTTGGCTTCAACTAACTAAGAACACAATAAGTATTCCAAAATCACTTTCTCATTTGAATTCTTCTTTTATTGCATGACTAAATATTTTGTAGAGAACATAAAAGAAAAACTTGAGAATCCCTCTGACTAATTAACTAACTTTCCCTCTCTTTCCTTATATATATATAGAGGATTGGAAATGATTACATAACATAAAAATTGTGAGCAAACATTGTTAGAAGAAAAAGGCAGAATGTCAACTATGACTCTAAAACATTGATTGAGCAATACAATAATAGTCTGCAAATAATGTAGCAAGTTGAGTTCCCTAGAATAACTCTTCTCGCAAATGTGGCTTATCACTCAAAATAGACCTGTGCTTCCCATGCTATGATTAGTCTTCGTTACTCCTTTAATATGATGTTCACCACTCTTTGTGCCACTTCTCCATTTCCTAAACATTAGAAACATTTGAACACATATGCACAACAACATTTCTTCTCTTATTCAAATATTAGAACATAGCTTAAAATATTTATATTAAATACTGCACTTTATATATAATAGTAAGCAAGGTATGTCATATCCATTATCCATAGGTTTAAAAAGTGCTAGCTGCATTCAACATAAGACAATTATATTGGAAATGTTTTTTTCCCAAGGCTCAAAGAGTAAGTTCAGGCTATATAAAAACTATATCAAATTTGAGACATTAATATGCCTCATCAAAATCCACAAAGAACTTGATCTCTCCACACATAGACATCTCAAATTCTTGCTTGATTTGATTTGCAAAAGTCTTACATAAAGTATATTGACCTCCAAATATGATATCATCAACAAAAATTTCAGATAATAAAATACCTTTTTCTTTCTCTATCTTCAAGTAAAGATTGTTGTTATCAGTAGTCCTCTCAAATCCCATCTTCAAAAGATAATTATGAAGTCTTTCACACCATGCTCTTGGGGCTTTCTTTAAACCACATAAATCTTTATGTAATCTATATACCATGTTTTTGTTGTTGCCATCAAAAAATCCTTTAGGCTATTCTATATAGACTTCTTCCTCTAATATACCATTTAGAAATTTAGACTTAACATCCATTTGATAAACTTTGAAACCTTTGTATGTAGAATAAAAAAGTAAAGTTCTCACTCTTTCCAATCTAGCAAGAGGGGAAATTTTTTTCTCCATAGTCAATCCCTTCTTCTTGTGCATATCCTTTACAAAAATATCTTGTCATGTTCCTTGTGACTTCACCATTTTCATCTAACTTGTTTTCGTATACCCACTTGATGCCAAACATATTGTTGTCTTCTAGTCTAGGACTAGAGTCCATGTTTTATTTTTCTCAATTCGTTTAATCTCTTCTTCCATGGCTTTACTCTAGTCCACATTTTCTTAAGGAACCTTTCATTATTTTGGGTTCTTTCATGCTCAACAAAAATCTATCATTTCTCAACTTGTTCCTTATCATTTTTTTAGTATCTTTATCATCTATGATTTGTGTAGCAAGATAATGTCTCTTGATATATTTAGACAGTCTTGGTTCAACTTTGGTTTCTTCATTTGATCTCTTAACTTTTCAATCACTATGTACATCTCTATCAATTAGTTCAACATCTCTTTCATGTACACTAATCTTAAAATTAGAATGTTCCTCAACTTCATTTTGTAACTCAACACCTAAATGTAACTTGGTTCTTGAATGTAGCTCAATTCTTGAGTGCAGCTTGGTATTCATAGTATGTAACTCAACAGTCACTGAAACTTGTTGTTGGTTGGTAACTTGATTTGTAGCATCTTCTTCAATATGCATACCTTCATACAAGTATACAAATGATTTGTATTCTTTTGGTTCCTTCATAGGTTCAGCCTCATATACTTCTATATATTCATCAAGTTTCACGTTTACACTTTCCACAACTTTGTAAGTGTTAGTATTTAAACACTTATGAGCTTTACTTCTCATGGAATGACCTAGAAATATAACTTCTTCACTTTTTACATCTAGTTTACCATTCTTGAAATCTTTTCGAATATAGCATTTTCTTCCAAACACCTTAAAATATTTTACATTGGCTGATTATCCATAACATAGTTCAAAAGGTGTTGAATGAGTACCTTTCTTGAGTTGCACATGATTCAAGGTATAGACAACTATAGTTACAACTTCTCTCTAGTATTTTAAAGCAACATTTTTCTCCATCATGAGTTTCCTAGCATAGCCCATTATAAAACTATTCCTCCTTTTAGAAATTTCATTTTGTGGAGGGGTTCTAAGAGTAGATTTCTATCTTTTGATTCCTTTGTCATTACAAAACATCTCAAACTCATATGATGTAAATTCTCCTCTATCAAATATCAAACATTTTAGACTTTTACTTGTTTCCTTTTCAACTCTTGCTAAGTACCACTTAAACATTTGGAAAGCATTAGATTGTTTTTTTCACTAACATAATTGTCATTATTCTAGAATAATCATCAACAAGAATTATAATGTACTTATCTCCTTTGTAGCTTTTCACTTTAATTGATCCACACAAGTCAATATGAACAATCTCTAGTGTTCCTATAGAGGTATGAGTTTTACTTTTAAAACTTGAATTTGCCATCTTGCCTAACTAACATTGTTTGCAAATTATATTGTTAGACTTCTTCAAGTTAGGCAAACCTCTAACTTTTCTCATGTTACTAACACTAACCAAGTTATCAAAATTAACATGACATAAACTCTTGTGCCATAGCCACACATAATCAAATTCTACAAATAAACAAGTAGCATCTTCTATATCGAGGTATAATAGGTAACTTCTAGTTTGATCACCTTTTTCAGTTAGTTTTCTATTAGTATCATATGTCTTAGAAATTTTAATTTCAAACTCAACCTTACAAACTAAATTATTTAGTTGTGACACAGTCAATAGATTATAGTTCAGTCCTTTAACATATTAAGCATTGTCACATAATTTTTTTTCTATGATTTTGATAGAACCTTTTCCTTTTATCAA
Organism: Cupressus sempervirens; assembly: GCA_028749045.1. Lineage (NCBI taxonomy): Eukaryota > Viridiplantae > Streptophyta > Pinopsida > Cupressales > Cupressaceae > Cupressus > Cupressus sempervirens. The sequence continues at coordinate 669,493,107 of CM053791.1, read as the reverse complement.
ACTTGGTGCATCATTGCCAAGTCTTACACTATTTCCATCATAATAATTCAAGGTAATGAACTTAATTTTATCTCTAGTCATGTGATGTGAACACTTACTATTAATGACCCATCTATCATTCTTGTTCACATAAGACATAGGTGTAGTTGTCTCATCTTCATCAGACTCATCCTTCATTGTAACATACACCACTTCATCATCATGATCATTAGATTCATCATTTCTTTCCTCCTTAGTAATGTACCAAAACTTATTGCCTTTGTCTTTTTAATCTTTGTTTTCTTCATCTCTTCTATTTTTGTACTTGTCATCACCTATAAAAGTCTTATTCACTGGGCATCTAGCAGCAATATGACCAACCTCATTGCAATTTAAACAAATGATAGCTAATTTACCTTTAAAACTTGACTTTACCTCTATGGAATCTCCTTTTTAGTAGTGCTTCAAGTTGATTTATATCTTCCTCATCTGTATCACTATCAATAGACACATATTTTGTGTTTTTCTTCTTCTTCTTGTTTGATTCCTTCAATGAAAACTTAGCTTTGAAAGAAGATTCAATATTTTTAGGTTTTTAATTATCAAAATTAGATAGCTCAGAAGTAGTGAGCCTACCTACCAAACCTCCAAGAGTTAGATCATTCCCTAGCACGCATTTTAGTTCTTGTATTGCAAAAAATCTAATAGCCTAGATGGGCAATAGTGTTCTCAAAACTTTTCTTAGCACCATATCATCATCTTTTTACTAGTAGCTCCTATTATTGCATTAACAACATCTTTTATCCTACAACAATATTGAGTAATTTTTTTCACCTTCTCACATTCTCATATCATCGAACTTACCTTTGAGACTTTTAGCTTTGGCCCTTAAAACCCTCATGTCACCTCTATAGATGGTGTGTAGAGCATCCCACATTTTCTTTGCACTATCACATCCTTTGATATAATCAAAGTTAGCATAGCTTAGGGAAAGGAAATCTCCAACATTGCTTGGTTTTGTTCTTTCTTCTTTTTCAGATTTTTAGTAGTTAAGACTCTAGCAGGATCAGCATGCTCAACAAAAATGGTAGATGTACATGATCTCCAAGTCCTCCAAGGTGTAGCATCATTCGAATTTTTTGTGCATGAAAGTTATCTCTATTAAGCTCAAGACCTTCTCTTTTTGACATCTTGATCTTTGTGCTTCTAGTACCTTCAAACTAGTCCTCTTAAGTTGATGGCATTGATACTAATTATTAGAATTCTTTAGAAAACTAAGGGGGGGTGGTGAATCAATTATCCAAGGTCTAGATGTATTATTATAACTTTTCACAATTTAGTGAACCCATACAACATATTCATCATGCATTCATTCATAAGATTATGCAATCACTTAAAACTTGTAGGTTGCTATCAAATCAATTGTAAAAATATAAACATGAAACATAACAGATTCAATAACACACTTGATGCAATGATTTATGTGGAAACCTAATATGGGAAAAAACACTAGTAACATGCTGCTCTTTCTCACTCTTTTAAAGTGATTCCCTATGAAAGGACAACCTTGTTAAAAGTTACAATACACACTATTAAATGTGACATTGTTAAAGGATTGTAATCACCCTATTAGGAGTGTGCCTTGTTAGAGGACTTTAGACCATTCACCTTTAATGTCACCCAATTAAAGGATTTACAAATGACTATTAGGTCAAACTTAATCTAAAAAATTTACTCTCGACTGATACAATTATTAGAAAGTAATAGCAAGGTTTGATCTGATAACAACTTACAACTCCTTTTGCAGATTACAACTCTCTATTTTAGTCCCCCATTCTTCTTGGCTTTCACACACTTTAGCTCTGATAGGTTGTTCACTCTTCAAGCATCCATACCCTTAAGCCTTCTTTCTTAACTTGCCAATGTAGACTCTTCTCTTAGGTTACTGAATGAAGCAATACCCTGGACTCTTTGTTTTCCTTGAGTTCTCACACATAATAACCTTTGCTTCTAACCAACCATCTCTATAAATAGAGAATTAAGATTTTTTTTTAAATCCTCCATCGTCCAATTTAGGTTTAGGACAAAATTAGGTAGGATTCAATGAATCTTCCCCTTATGTCATTTCATTCCCTTCTAGAAACTTCTCCTCCAATCTTCCTTGAATTCACCTAAAAATGGTTTACCATGAATTCTATGCCACCAACTCATGAATCTTATCTTCCACATGGTTAACATGATCCAATAAATCAACTTTGACAACTCAAATCCATCATATTCAAAATCTTTCTAATAATGTTAACACTCAACATTAACTAGATTCTAATGCTTAGCACATACTATGTTGCTCGCCATCAATTGTAAAATCACTTGGCATGACCTAAAGTTTACTGGTGCTCAACATCAACTAAACTTTACTTGGCATCAACTATTTCATTCAACTTACACTAAAATAGACTTTTTCTCAGCTCCAATTGATTTTCTACTCAGCTTGCACTAACTTTGCTCGGCACCTATTGTAAAAATTGTCAAGCTTGTTAGACTAACTTTGTTTAACTTGTTCTTCTGAACTTTCTTAGTGTAACCAATCTTCACAAACTTAATTAAATTATCAATGCACTATAATATCACTATCTTAGTTGATTCTTATACATCCTTTTCATATCATAATTCAACATTTCCTCTAGGTGATATTGTTACCTCATTTGATCAAATCCTCTTCATCAATCAAATAAATGATAGTAATTTAAATCATATAAGTAGTTGTCTTACCAGAATATAGTAGGTTTGATATCAATGACAAAATAATTATTGAAACATATTTAGCATACTTGTATCAGCCTATTTTCAACAACATGAACTATCAGAGATATCAAGATAGAATAGATTACCTTTTTTCTAATTGGTAGTTCCAACTAGGTTTCCTTTATGATCCAGAAGCCTAGCCTTTCCATTCATGAATTCTACCTTGAATCTAATGTTGTTTAGTTATGCCACACTTAGAATTTTATGTCTCAACCCTTCAACCTAGTAGGCATTATCAAATCTAATTTCATCAGTTAGTGCAATGCAACCTTTTCCCTTCACATAACATGGTTCATTGTTTTCATATTTGACACTTCCACCATCATAGTGCTCCAAGTGTTCAAACTTTATTTATCACTAGTCATGTGATGAGAACAACCACTAACTATTATCCATGTATCATTCTTTCTTACATGAGAAATAGTTGCCATCTTTTCATTATCATCATCATCTGATTCATCTTTAATATCACTATATACCATTTCATCTTCATTATTACTGTCAAAATCTTTAGCAATATAATATGATTTCTTACCTTTGTTTTTGTAGCTTAGGAAATCTTTGTTGCCTTTGAACCTACTAGATTTTCTATCATCTTTACTTTCCTTGTTTGGACATCTTACACCAATGTAACCAACTTCTTCACAAGAGAAACAAATCAATGGAATTTTGCATATATATATTTACCTTTTTCTTTTGGTAACCTCCTTGCAAGTAGGGCTTCAATGGCTTGAAGATCACCATCGAATTCTTCATCTTCTTATTTACTATTAGACTATTTCCTTTTGAGTTTCCTTCCTTTCTACCAAGTGCTAGTTTGGATTTGGAAGTTGATTCCATGTTGCAAGATCTAGGATGATAGTTATCAAAGTTATCCAACTCAAAAGATGTTAACCTTCTCACTAGTACATCTAAAGTTATATCATTTTTGGGATTATATATCACCTCTTGAATATCTAAAACTCTAATTGCATAAATAGGAAGAAGAGTTCTTAATAACTTGCTGACTATAGTTTTATCTTTTGTTTTTCCTCTTGAGGCTTTAATTTCACTCACACTTGCTTTGATTCTTTGACTATATTTTCCAATATTTTCATCTTCTCTCATATTCATCTCATCAAATTGACCTCTTAAACTTTTTTCTTTGGCTCTCCTCACATTTTCATCTCCTCCATTGATATTTTTCATATTGTTCCACATTTCATGAGCAGTAGGGCAATCTTTGACTTCATCAAATTTAGCATAATTGAGAGCAGAAGCAATGTCAAACATCATTGTGTTATTATTCTTCTTTTCTACCATTTGATCCATAGTTAAAGGATCAAGAGGTGACACATACTTGGTGTTTAGTTTAGTTCTGTGCCTATAATGCTTCCCAAATATAGCTTCATGAGAGCCTTCCATGCTTTGAAGTTATCTTCATTCAACTTAGGAATCTCTCTTCTGTAAGACATCTTGATCTTTAGCATAGGTCATTGAAACCTTTTCTACAAGCACCGAAAACTTCAATACCAATTTTTGGAAATATAAGAGGAGTAACTAAGAGGGGAGGGGTGAATCAGTTACAACTAAAATAGTTGCCAATCCCTTAGATGTCAATATAAACTTCCTTTAAACTCACAGCTTAGTTAGATCTAGATAAAATTTATAACTTAGTCAACAAATAAATCATGAAATATTAATGTTCATTAACCTTCAGTAACTTATTTTTAGAAAGAGACACCAATATTTAACATGGAAACCCAATTTAGGGAAACTACCAATACAACTAGTTACAAATTTTCACTCTTCTAAAGTGAGCCTTGTTAGGAGCCAACCCTATTAAAGATTACAAAACATAATGTTAGGTTTGATCCTATTAAAGGATTTAAATCACCATGGTAGGAGTGGCCTTGTTAGAGGTATTAAGACGCTTCAATCTAGAAATTCCACCTTGCTAGAGGGTTTACAAAATGACTATTAAGTCAACTCTATTAAGAGATTTCTTCACTGCTACAATTTTTAGAGAGTAACAATGATTGACCTAATTTATGAAGCAACTAGAGTGAAAATTTAGATCACTATTCTAGCTTATCCATTACATCGTTCTTGATCAAAATATTCTTTGAAACTCCTTGGATATTCTACCCTTAATCAGATATCCTTTTTGGTCAAGGCACTTAAGGCACTCAAGGTCTTCATAGAGCATTTTCAAGGGTTTTTCACTATAACACCTTCCTAGGTGTCTCTTCAACAATTCAATAAGGTTTTTAGGTATTAGGAATAAGATCATGTCATAACAAGCCCATTTGTAAATGCTCAAAGTTCATTTGGTGTCCATATAAACCATGAATCCTTAGAGACCTATAAGGGAAAAAATAGGTTTAGAATAAGGAATAAACTCCAAAGAAGGTTGAAAAGACATTAGAATAGGTTTATATAAGTCTTAGGACTTCTTGGTTTGAAAAATTGCAAAAATGCAACAAAAGTTGCTAAGCAATTTTTGTCAAAAATTGCAAATTAGGAAGAAAGAAGTTTTGAACCAATTGAAACTATTTCTATGGCAGTTAATGAGTCAAGAAAGCATATAAATATAGCATTCAAACTTCCCAAAAGAATAGGTTGGTTTGACGTATGGATTTGTGCAAGTATTACTAAAATTTACTGGTTTTTTGGCTCATAATTATTTTGTTCTCACTTCCACATGTACTGTACAGATTGGGAGATAGGTTTGAATGATCAAAGGAGAAAATTTATTCAGTCCTCTATCCTATGCACTTAGTTTGACATTTATTGGTGATTTCTAATCAAAGTTAGAGCATTTTTTCTAAAATCTATCCAAAAACCCTAGGTTCAGTAGGGTTTTGTGCAAATGGACCTATAGCTCTAATTTGTACAGTTCAAATGGCACAAAACCCAATTAAAATTAAGGCCTTGGGATTTTTCTTATAGATTCAAAAAGTTGGAGTTGAAAAACCAAGGGGAGATAATTTTACTTGCAAGCCCTAGGCCAATTATTTGCATGTATTTGGTCCTAAATTGTAGGAATTTGATTTGTTAGAGTTGTAGGTGAAGAAAAAAAACTAAGTAAAGGTGGATTTTGTGTTTAAGTAGTACCTAGAAGAGATGATAAGCCTTGTACCTAATTAATCAACCCATTCTTTTGGTCCTCCTTTGAAAACCAAGCCTTTGAGGGCCCTATTAGGTTTATGTACTTTGGTGGATCCTTGGAGTGCTGGAATGGATCAAGTTTTAATATTGGGATATGTTGTTATGGGGTATTAAACCTCATCAAAATCCATTATAATTTTAGTGATTGCATAGATTATTCCAATGAAAATCTTAAAATTTCATGTTTTGCCTAGTAGCCTTGTTTTGCAAAGTTGTTCTTTGGTCACCATTCTAAGTTGTGGGTTGTGTTGAAAGGATTAGTTTGAGATCCTAGAGGTTGGGAGAAGCCCTAGAAAAAACTTCTAATTTTTAGGACTCTTGGTGATTCTTTAAGGATATTTTTGGCGATTTGAAACTAGCTGGTTAAGGTAAAGAAATTGTATCCTTCCACTGTGCAACTTTGCATTAGGTGGTATCAGAGCCTATAGTTGGATCTTGTGGAAAGTTTCTTGTGAAAAAAATCAATAGGTGAAGAAGGTGAGAGGGATATCCCTTTAAGTATCAGTAATGTTGAGTTGGAAAAACTTGTGAAGGAGAAAATGGTAGAGAGTAGAGTAGTGAGGGAGGAAAATAGAAACATGGAGAGGGAATTGGAGAAACTCAAGGGTAAGATGATAAAAGGAGATTGTTATGAATTAGAGGAAGAGGAATTTGAAAGGGAGACCTATGAGGAGGAGATTCCAATGGATCAAAGGCCACTCTTGCAAGCCTTGGAGAGAGTAGGGGTGGAAGGAGGAGATGCCTACTTTTCATGGAAAATTGAATCTAGATGAGTGCATGAATTGGTTGGAAGTGTTAGAAAACCATTTTCAATGTAATCAGGTCCTTGCAAGTCAAAGATTCAAGTTGGCAAAGACAAAAGTCAAGGGCCCTACCCTTAGTTGGGGGAACTTTTTGCAAAGTGAAAGAGAAGATGAAGGAAAGGAGTAGATCAACACATGGAAGAGAATGAAGGCAAAGATTAGGAAACAATTCATCCTTGAGGACTATAAGGTCCTAATCCATTAGAAATTGCATAATATCAAGCAAAAGGATATGGATGTCAGTACATACACCCAAGAGTTTCACAATTTAACTCTTAGAGCAAAGGTATATGAGACCAACAAGAAAAAGTTGGCAAGGTATATAAATGGCTCAAGATGAACTAAGCCTGATTGTCATTGATTTAGTTCATCAATGTTTCAATTTGGCCTTGAAGATTGAAGAAAAAAAATTTAAGAGGAGAGGAGAGTCTAGTTTAATCAGGGGAAGAGGAAGCAATTTTAGAGGAAGAGGAGGAAGGTTCCAAGGGAAAGGTAATTAGTCCAAAGAAGAAGGGAAGAATCAAAATCATAAAAATGAGTTCAGTTATAGAGGCACTTTCAGAGGTAGGCAATCTAATAACAGTAGAGGAGGAGGAAATGGTAAAGGAAGGGGAAGCAGTGTGTTCACTAGGAAATGATTTACATGTAATCAAATAGGACATCAATCCTTTAGATGCCCTCAAAAACTTGGAGACAATCCTGGCCAAGGGGATAGAAGAGTCCAATTGCTACAAGAAGAAGAAAATGGCCAAAACATCTCCTCCTACCACTCCACTACTTCTAGACCTGTAGATCAAGAGACTGGTGAATGCTTGATGCTACAAAGGAAACTTTTGAAGGTGTCCAACCCTATTGCACCACCACAAAGGAAGGCCCTATTCTAGACAACTTGCAAGGTCAAAGGCAAGGTATGTAAAGTGATTGTAGATTTTGTATCAACAGATAATATAGCATCTAGGGAGATGGTTATTAAGTTAAATTTGCAAAAGATACCACATCCTTTTCCTTATAAGGCATCTTGGCCTACTAAGGAGAAGAAAACTCTTGTCAATGAGCAAGTATGGGTAGAATTCACCTTAGGAGAGTATGTAGACAAGATCCTTTGTGATGTCATAGATATGGATTCTTGCCACCTCTTACTAGGGAGACCATGGCAGCATGATGTCAAAGCGAAGCATGATGGGGAGACCAATGGTACACCATAACCAAGGGAGGCATAAAATATACCATGAACCCCTTACTTGATGATGTAAAGCTAGACCATGTGGTTAGAAATTTTGCCTTGGTAGGGCAAAAGGAATTCATGCAAACCTTAAGGGAGAAGAATAATCCATGCTTTTCCATAGTAACCAGGTCCAAAAAGGAGATTGTAGTAAAACCCCAAGTTAATACTAAGAAGGGACAATTGTGGGAAAATGTTGGTCCTAAGGAAGTGGGGGATCTTTTAGAACAATGTCATGGGATTGTTTCAGATAGTTTTCCAACCTCCTTGCAACCTAAGAGAGAGGTTAGCCATTGCATTGATCTTATCCCTAGTGTTACATTGCCTAATAAGGTTGCATAAAAACTAACCCTAGAAAAAAATGTAAAGATTGCAAGGCAAATTAAAGATTTTGTTGCCTGAAGGGTTGATTAGGAAGAGTATGAGCTCTTGTGTTGTCCCTATTGTCTTACCACCCAAAAAGGAAGGCACTTGGAGGCTCTATATAGACTCTAGGGAAATAAACAAGACTACTATAAGATATAGATTCCCAATGCCAAGGATTGGAGACCTTTTGGATTGTCTAGGTGGAGCAAACTACTTCTCCAAGGTGAATTTAAAGTGGGTATCACCAAATTAGGATAAGAGAGGGGGATGAATGTAAAACAACTTTTAAAACCATAGAAGGGATTTATGAATGGCTTGTAATGCCATTTGGGCTATCAAATGCACCTAGTACCTTTATGAGGCTCATGAATGAGATCTTCAAGTAGTTTTTGAACAAATTTGTGGTTGTTTATCTTGATGACATCCTAATCTATAACAAAGACAAATAAGAACACCTAAGGCATATAGAACAAGTCCTAAAGAGGTTACACAAAGAAGGGATTAAGATAAACCTTGAAAAATGCACTTTCATGAAGGAAGAACTTATATTCTTGGGTTTTGTTATCTCAAAAGGCTGCCTTAAAATGGATCCATCCAAAATAGAATCCATTCTCAATTGGCCACCTCCTAAGAACCAATTAGATGCCAAGAGATTCCATGGACTTTGTAAATTTTATAGGAAATTTGTTAAGGATTTCAATGGGGTCTGTGCACCTATGATAGATACTATAAAAGGAGGAAGGAAATGTCAATTTGTTTGGACTAATGAAGTAGCAAAAGCATTTGAAACACTCAAACAAAAGATAGCACAAGCACCTATTCTAATTTTTCCTGATTTCAATAAGATATTTATAGTAGAATGTGATGCCAGTACCAAAGCTATAGGGGGAGTCTTAGTTAGGAAGGAAGGCCAGTGGCCTTTTTTAGTGAAAAGTTAAATGATGCAAAACAAAAGTATTCAATGTATGATCTAGAACTTTATGCAATGGTGCAATCATTAAAAAGGTGGAGACATTATCTACTTCCAAAAGAATTCATTGTATTTATTGATAATTAGGCTTTAAGTTTATTGAATAGGAAATACAAACTTAGTAAAATACACATTAAATGGATGGAATTTATGCAAGCCTATACCTTCTCCATTAATCACAAAAAGGGTACAGTCAATGAGGTTGTTGATTCCCTAAGTAGGAGGAACCTCATGGTGCAAAGCATAGAGCTTGAAAGTGTTGGAATCTTTGTCATGAAGGAGATGTATCCAAATGATGAAGATTTCAAGGAAATATACAAGACATGTTAGGAAATAGGAGATAAGTATCATACTGATTTTGCAGAATACCTCATCCAAGAGGGGTTGTTATTCAAAGGTGGGAAACTTTGTGTGTCAAGGGGGTCTTGTAGGGAAAATACAATTAAGGAGAAGCATTGTGGGAGCATGTCAGGGAACTTTGGCCTGGATAAGACCCTAGAACAAGTAAAAAGATTTAATTAATAGCTTAAAATGTAGTTAGAGGTCAAAAAATTTGTTGATGGTTGTTTGATTTGCCAAAAATCTAAGGGACACACCTCCAATACAGGTTTATACACTCCATTAACCACACTATGCAAACCTTGGGATTCTATAAGTATGGATTTTGTATTAGGATTGCAAAGAACTAAATCAAGGCATGATAGCATCTTTGTAGTTGTTGATAGGTTCTCAAAAATGGCACACTTTATACCTTGTAGAAAAACACATGATGCATCTCATATAGTTGGCCTATTCTTTAAAGAAGTAGTAAGGTTACATGGCTTACCAATGTCCATCATATTAGATAGGGATCCTAAGTTTCTAGGGAATTTTTAGAGAACATTATGGAAGAAACTAGGAACAAACTTAAACTTTTGATAGGCCTATCACCCACAATCTGATGGGCAAACAAAAGTTATTAATAGATCCCTAGGTAACTTGTTAAGATGCCTAACCCAACAACATGGAGGATCATGGGACATAATCTTATCTTAGGTAGAGTATTCATGTAATGATTCAATGAACAAGAGCACAAGCTTGACCCTTTCCAAATTGTGCATGGAAATCATCCAAGGGGTATTCTAGAACTGAGAGATATTAAGGATATGGAAAGGAAAATTGCACAAGCACAAGATTTTGCACAAGTTATGAAAGATATACAAAAACAAGTAAAGGATAGATTAAAAATGTCACTAGAAAAGTATAAGGAGTAGGTAGATAAAAAGAGGAGAGATCTTCAATTTAAAGTGGGTGACTTGGTCATGATACATCTTAAAAAGGAGAGGCTACCAAACGGGCAATTTACTAAGTTGTTGATGAAGAAAGCAGGACCTTTCAAAGTACTCAAGAAATGTGGAAATAATGCATACAAGATTTATCTTCCACTAGACATAGGCCTTTCTCCCATCTTTAATATTTTTGATTTTATGCATATAAGCCACCTACTAATATTTTTGATGCAAGAATAGGTCATAAAGATAGTGTTGATATCTCTTAGTTTCCAAAGGTAACTAAACCACATATTGAATGCATTTTGGACAAGAAGGTTACAAAGCAAACAAGGAGAGGCACCTATTATTCATATATAGTCAAATGGAAAGACACACCTAATGAAGATGCCACTTGGATGACTCAAATAGAGATTGAGAAGGTAGGGTATCAGTTGATCACAATACCAACTCAAGGGACTTGAGTTCTTTTGAGGAGGGTAGCATGGTGCAAGGCACTCAAGGCACTCAAGGTCTTCATAAAGAATTTTCAAGGGTTCTACACTATACCACCTTCCTAGGTGTCTCTTCAAAAATTCAATAAGGTTTTTAGGTATTAGGAATAAGATTAAGTCGTAACAATCCCATTTGTAAAGGCTCAAGGTTCATTTGGTGTCCATATAAACCATGAATCCTTAGAGACCTATAAGGGCAAAAATAGCTTCAGAATAAGGAATGCACTCCAAATAAGGTTGAAAATACCTTAGAGTAGGTTTAGATAAGTCTTAGGAAGGTTTAAAAGTCTTAGGACTTTCTTTGAAAAATTACAAAAATGCAACAAAAGTTGCTAAGCAATTTTTGTCAAAAATTGCTAATTAGGGAGGAATAAGTTTTGAACTTATTCCAACTATTTATATGGTAGTTAATTGGTCAAGAAATCATATAAATTTAACATCTGACCTTCCCAAAAGAATAGGTTGGTGCGATGTATGGATTTTTGCAAGTATTAATAAAATTTACTAGTTTTTTGGCTCAGAATCGTTGCATTCTCACTTCCACATGTGATGTGCAAATTGGGAGATAGGATTGAATGGTAAAAGGAGAAAATTTATTGATTCTTATATCCTATGTACTTGGTTTGAGGTTGATTGGTGACTTCTAATCAAAGTTAAAGCATTTTTTCTAAAATTAGTCTAGAAACCCTAGGTTCAGTAGGGTTTTGTGCAAATGGACCTATAGCTCTAAATTGTATAGTTTAAATGGCAAAAAACCCAATGGAAATGAAGGTCCTCAAAGTTTTCTTTTAGATTCAAAAAGTTGGATTTGAAAAACCAAGGGGAGGTAATTTTTCTTGCAAGCCCTAGGCCAAATATTTGCATGTATTTGGTCCTAAATTGTAGGAATTTGAGTTGTTAGAGTTGTAAGTGAAGAAAATAAACTAAGTAAAGGTGGATTTGGTGTTTAAATAGTCCCTAAAATAGATCCTAAACCATTTACCTAATTCATTAACCCATTCTTTTGGTCCTCCGTTCAAAACCAAGCCTTTTAGAACCTTATTAGGTCTGTGTACTTTGGTGGATCCTTGGAGTACTCAAGTGGATCAAGTTTTATTCTTGGGATATGTTGTTAGGGGTATTAAACCTCATAAAAATCCATTATACTTTTAGTTATTTCATATATTATTCAAGTGAAAACCTTAAAATTTCATGTTTTGCCTAGTAGCCCTATTTTTCAAAGTTGCTATTTGGTCACCATTCTAAGTTGTGGGTTGTGTTGAAAGGATTGGTTTGAGGTCCTAAAGGTTGGGAGAAGCCCTAGAAAACACTTCTAAGTTTTAGAACTCTTGGTGAGTCTTTAAGGAGATTGTTGGTGATTTGAACCTAGTTGCTTAAGGGTAAAGAAATTGTATCCTTCCACTGTGCAACCCTGCATCACTTTTCTATTTGCATATTATCTTTTTCAACACTTTACACTTTTCAATCCACATCCTAACCTTTCATATATATAAACTAAAATGTCAATCCAGCTTGAATATCCTTAGAAATAAAAAATAAAATCCACTAAGTCAGCTTGCATAAAAAAAAAAAATTTATTTTGATGTAGGTCGGCTTGAATTGATACTCAGTCACTTAGTTACCACTGAGTTTCTTGGTAACCGACTTGACTCGGTTTACAGTAAACTTATAACTCAGTTATAACTAAACTCCTCTAGTGACCAACCTAGCTTAACTTCAACTAGATCACTATACTTGTCTTTTGCTTGGCTAATACAAGAGTTTTTTGAGCTTAGTTCCAACTGGAAGTGCTCAATTAGACTATAAAATTAACATCAATGACAATATACAATTGAATAATTGTTATCAACACCAACTCATCAATCTTATCTTCAACATAGTTTTCATATCCCAAGAATTCAACCAAGTTAATTAGAAATCATGATTCTTTATATGCATTCAAAATAATGTCACTCGACCATTTCTAAGTTATGAGACTCGATCATCACTAATTTTTATCAATAATTGTAGATCATCTAGATCAAAATCAAATCCATCACTTGGTCAATATTGAGGCTCGATCAATAGTAGATTTTCTTAGTACTTACTGTGGCTTTGTTGACACTAGCATTAATTGGCATGAACATCAAATTTCCTTGGATTTTCACTTTGTTCATTAGTCAATATTTATATAAGTGATATGTCTTGACTTGTATTGTAAAGACTTGAACATCAACATGAATTATAAAATCACTTTGTCTTATCAAAGTCTAACTAATCAAATGCCCATTTTAGCTTACTTTTCATAAGTCAACCTTTCCTCTATGTGCTTTTGTTATGAGAAATCTCAAAAATCCTCTTTATCAATCAAATAGATATGAAATTTAAATCAACTAGAAATATGTCTCATTAGTAGATTTGACATTAATGACAATACATCAATTTTTCCAATTGTACTTCCAACAATCTCCCTCTTTGGAATTGATGGCAACATGTTAACAGTACCTTAAAATATCACAAGTATATGAATATAGTCTCCCTCTTTGTTACCATGCAATCCAAAATATTCACTTACATGAGTGAATAATATCCTTAGTTTCATTCTCATTCTCATCCATACAATTTTAAAACCTCCCTCTAAGTTTTGATATCTTCTTACATAATTCTTTTCCTCTAAGTTTTATCTCTCCCTCTTCAGTAATTATCTCCCTCTTTCATGATTCTATGCCCTCTTTGACAACAATGCCAAAAGACACTTAGCTTTGTTGGCTTCATTCACTTCATACATATATGATTATGTAGATATTTACATGTCTAACTTAATTATGTCATTTGTCTATGACTAGTCTATTATGATGTTTTCCTTCTTTACTTGACTTGACTACCTTCACCATCTCCTAAAGTAGATCTACTTGCATCAATGTGAAAGGTATTCTGATTAGCACATTTTATGCAATACACCATTTCTCCTTATGTTTCTTTTCTTAGGGGAATCACCCCTAATTTAGCTATATGATATACATGAGCATCTTTGGGTAAGGATTTAGTGAGTATGTATGTAATATGTTCTTTGGTGTGTACATATTCCAACTTCACTTCTTTGTCTTGAACTAGTTCTCTCAAGTAGTGATACTTGATAGCAATGCACTTGGTTTTAGTGTGCATCATATGATTCTTTGATATGTTGATAGAACTTGTGTTATTATAATAGTTAACCACTGGATCTGAAATTTATTCTTTCATTCCTTTTAGTAATTTCTTGTTCCATATAATATTTGAATAGTTCACTATAGCATCCACATACTCGGCTTCAATTGTTGATTGGGAAATGCAATTCTAATTCTTGCTTTTCCATGAGACCAATCTCTTTCCTAGGAAGAATGTACCTCCACTAGTACTTTTTCTATCATCAAAATTTCCTTCCTAATCAGAGTCAGTGAATACCTTTTGTGCAAACCTATCTCTCCTTTTATTATACAATCCATAATCCTATGTACCTTTTAGGTATCTCAATATCCTTTTCACTGCCATCATGTGATTCTCCTAAGGATTTTATGCAATCTAGCACCTATCTAATTGCTAATGCAATATGAGGTATACTATGAACAACATATTGCAATTTTCCAATCGTTGATCCATATAGTGTTTAGTTCATATCATCAGATTCATCATTTGTAGATAACTTATATCCTATAGAAATAGGTGTGCTTAGTGGTCTTCACTCTTCCATTACAAAAGTTTTTAGTATCTCTTTGATATATTTGGATTGAGTAATAAAAGCACCATATTTCATTTGACATACTTGCAATCCCACAAAAAAATTGATTTCACCAAAGATTGAAATTTCATATTTCTTCATTTCATCATAAAATAATTTTCATAATGCTTCCTTTCCTCTAAATATAATGTCAGCAATGAAAATTTCAAATAGTAGTACTTCATTTTTCCTTTACAAACCAATCTTGACAAAATAATTATGTAGTCTTTCATACTGTGCTCTTAGAGCTTGCTTCAATCCATATAGAGCTTTTTTTAGTTTACATACCATAATCTTCTTGTCTAGGTCGATAAATCAATCAGGTTGTTCAATGTTCACTTCTTCCTCAATTATACCATTCAAAAATCTAGATTTGACATCTATCTGATATACCTTGAAGTTCTTGTAGGCTAAGTATGCAAGCAGAGTTATGACTCCTTCCCGAATTCCAATAGGAGAAAAAGTTTCTCCATAGTCAACTCCTCCTTCTTGAGCATATCCTTTGTATACTAATCTTTCCTTGTTCTTTGTAACTGCACCATTTTCATTTAGATTATTCTCAAAAACCCATTTTGTTCCAATTGCATTTTCATCTTTTGGTCTTGGTACTAGGGTCCAAGTATTCTTCTTCTTAATTTTTTCAATTTCCTCATTCATTGCTTGGACCCAATATTCATTGTCTATAACATCCTTCATGGATTTAGGTTCAAAATCACAAAGTAATCATGTAACATCTCTGAGTCTTTTTCATGTCATAACACTTGATTCAACAACACTAGTTATTCATTCATGTGTATGATGTCTTCTTATATACTTGGCTAGCATAGGTGAGTTCCTTGTTTTTTCTTCAATAGGTTCATCTACAAAAATAATCTTAGGCTCATTAAATCTTTCTTGTTTATGCTTAGGTTCTAATTTTGCATGCTCAGTATTTTCTATTTGATGGTCGACATTTCCTGTCTATGACTCAACATATTCTATCTATTACTCAACACCCACTATCTGTTGCTCAATATTTCCTATCTACTAGGGAACTACAACTTTTTTTTTTGTTTAGTAGGAGTTCTTGGAGCATCATCATCCACGTAGATTAATGTATTTTAATATTTAGGTTCTTCCTTACATACAATATTATTTCTTTCTATAAATTCAACTTTCACATTTTCACTTTCCACAAGTTTTTTAGTGTTAGAATTCAAACATTCATAAGCTTTATTCTTAGTGGAATATCCTAGGAATATACCTTCATCACTCTTTTCATCATGTCTTCCATCCCTATTTTCTTTTAATATATAACATTTTCTTACAAAGACTCTAAAATATTTCAAATTAGGAGCATATCCATACCATAGTTCAAAAGTGTAAGAATTTGGCTTAGGGCAAAATAACACCAAGATCAAGAAGCTCAAACACTAGCACAATATGGATCAATAATGGATGATCAAAATAACAATAATGAGAATATCATCTATACATACACACTAGAAGAACCTATAAATAAAGGCCTCTAGACTAACTAGGAGTTAGCAAAGTGATAAGCCTCACAACTAAGCACATGTCCACAAAGAGTGGATTATCCTCCATTGAGCACATAAGTTAGTGCGATGATGAGAGGATAAGAATGCCGAGGTGTATCTCATAAAAAGATGTTGTAGACACTATCTACTTAATTAGAGTGTGAAAACTTGTGTTTTCTACATGACAACTTAGATGAATATGCAAACTCCTATTTCGTGAACAAGACAACTTATCTAACTATGCACACTTCTAGGTGTCCATATGATAAATAATAAAATAATGCATTTAACCTAAGTAAACTTAAGAAAAGTGTAATAATAATTCATTATTTACACTAATATCCCCCCTTAAGTTCAACTTAGGGAATGCACTTAAGCTCACAAAAGCTAGGATGAAAATGCATGATGGGTCCCAGCTACTAGGCCATGTTAGGTACCCATGTAAAAATTCAATTCTCTACATATAATGTGATGTAATGTAATGCAATCTATCTAAAAATAGAGAAAGAGGGAAAACCTCATGGGAAAAACCCTCCCCCAAAAAGAGAGATAAGTAAATAAAGAATATGAGAGAGAAGAAGACATCATGCGAGGAAAGGATCCCTCCCATAAGAAAGAAGAGAGAAGTCAAGTGACTCCCCTTACTGAAGTATCATGCATCCCCAAGAGATCTTGTAAATGGATATACTTGACCTCAGTGAAAGGTTTGGTGAAGATGTCTACAACTTGCTCTATTGTAGGACAATATTGTAATGCAATGACCTGCTCATGTATCAACTCTCTAATGTAGCACATATGAACCTCAATATGTTTGGTCTGTTGATGCTGAACTAGATGTTTTGAGATCTCAATAGCACTTTTATTATCACAATAAATGATTGTGGGTTTACGTATATCAAATTAAAACTCCTTCAGAATATGATGTAACCAAATAGCTTCTATAGCCATAGTGATAGCTCTTCGATACTTAGCCTTAGTTGAATAAAGAGAAATAATATTTTGCTTCTTACTCTACCAACAAATGTGGCTATAACCAAGGTGAAACATGTAACTTGAAGTAGATTTGCGAGAATAAAGATCCCCTACATAGTTTGAGTCTATATAACCAACCAACTAAAATCCACTACTTGCTACATAGTGTATCCCATGTGTATGTGTACCCTTTATGTAGTGCAAGATGCATTTAATAGCCTTCTAATGAAGCTCATGTGTCTCTTTTATGAAGTGAGAAACCATGCTAACTACAAAAGCTATGTTAGGGCATGTCTATGTCAAGTAGATGAGACTCCCAACCAATTGTCTATATAATGTAGCATCAACAAGTCAAGTGGAACACTTTGCCTCTAACTTAACACCTAAAAGAAAGGGAGTAGGTTTAGGCTTACAATTAGTCATGCAAAATTAAAAAAGTAAATCAAGAGCATACTTGGGTTGAGAAAGTGTAATCCCAACTAAAGACTATGTGATCTCAATACTAGGAAAATAATGAAGTAAACCCAAGTCTATCATAGAAAATATGTCCTGCAAAGAAGTATTGACACTAACAATGATGGATGAAGTACTTCCTATAATGATCAAGTCATCTACATAAATCATGAGTATCAAGTGTGAGTTGTCCCTTTGAATAATGTAGACATTTGAATATGAATGACACCTAGTGAATCCTACTGAGAGTAGGAAGGAATCCATCCTAGAATACCAAGACTGAGGAGCCTACTTAAAACCATAGATAGACTTCTTCAATCTACAAACCAAATTAGAATTTTGTATGAACCCCTATGGCTGCTCCATATTAATCTCTTTAAGAAGATCACCATTCAAGAATGCACTCTTCACATCCATTTGATGAACAACCCAACCATGAGTTCTAGCAATAGCTAGTGTCAAATGAATGGAGTTCATCTTAGCTACTGGTGCAAAGGTTTTAGTATGGTCAATGCCAAGAACCTATGAGAAACCTTTGGAAAAAATTCTATCCTTATATTTATCCACACTTCCATCCTTTGCAAACTTGATCTAATAGATCCACTTACACCAAACCAATTTTCTTCCCTTAGGAAGAGGAACTAAGTCCCACATGTTGTTTTTCATTAAAGAGTTGTATTCTTCCTCCATGGTCTTGTCCCATTTAGAAATTCCTGATGCTTCCTTAAATGACTATAGATCAGAGGAAATTGCAATATATGCATGTGAAAATGATTCATGTAACAACCTTGTCCTCCTAGTATCTGAAAGATTCCCCACCAATGAACCTATTGAATCAAGTGTTTGTTGTGCCCAATGAAGTCTAGTCGAAGAAGAAGAAGGAATATCCTCAACTATTTGTGAACCCTGTGAAAGTGGTGTCCTACGAGTCAAAGTTGAAGGAATATCATCTTCCAAGTCACTATCATCACTTTCCATGATGGAGGAAGGAGTTGAAGAAGCCAAACTTGCAAAAGTCTCTTTAATGTGAAAACTCCCCTCAAAAAGGATTTCATGTGTCTCTAGATCCATGAGTTTGTATGCCTTAATGTGGTGAGGATATCCAACAAATATATAAGGTTATTTTTGAGGTTCCAATGCCTTATATCTTTGTGGGGGTATTCTTGCTCATGTTGGACAACCAAAAACTTTAAAGTGTTTTATACTTGGTTTTCTACCACACCAAGCCTCAAAAGGTGTAATTCCATCTAAGGCCTTATGAGGACTACTATTTTGAAAGTAATTAGCACAACATATGGCTTCTTCCCAAAAAACTTGATCTAGAGACTTATGCTGAAGCACACAAGTAGTCATCTCCTTAAGGTTTCTATTTTTCCTTTCAAAAACACCATTTTTTTGTGGAATGTATCTAATAGAATGTTGAAGATCAATACCGTCATGAGTACAAAAGTATATAAGCCTTGAGTTCACATATTCCCTTCCATTATCTATTCAAAGAATCTTGATGTTTTTCCCTGATTACTTCTCAATTTGAGCTTTGAAGGTGATAAACTTATCAAACACTTCACTCTTATGAGCTAGAAAGAAGACCCAAGTGTAGTGTGAAAAGTCATCAATGAAGGTGAGAACATTGCGAGCCTTTCCAAATAATGCTCTTGGAAATGGGCTAGCTACATCACTATGAACCAATTCAAGAACAAAAATAGCTTTCCAAGACTTCCCCTTGTCAAATTTCTATTTGGAATGCTTGCCTACTTCACAACCTAAACATACACCCTCTAAATACTTGACTTGAGGTAGACCTATGACCATATCATTGTTGCTAATTTGTTGAAGGTAGTGGTAATTAAGATGTCCAAACCACTCATGCCATAGTTAATTTGTATATTTTAGTGGGTCAACAAGGCAAGGGAAGTGAACTTAGGCACAAAATGAGAAAAATAATAAAGTATTGTCTCATGATTAGCCTTTCCAATTGCCACCACATAATGACCATTTAGATTTTTCACCACAACTGAATTAGAAAGGAACTCCACTTTGTTGCCACATCCATAGTGAGTTATTTGGTAGATGGAAAGAAGGTTGGTGCTAAGGTTGGGAACATGAAGAACATCCTTGAAGATGCCATTATCCAATTCAACATTCCCTTTTCCTTAAAATTTCACTTGTGTGTTGTTTCCCACATTGATGTAAGGTACATTTGATGGTTTCAAAGAGGAAAAATGCTCCCTTGAAGCACCCATTTGATGTGTCACTCTTGAATCAAGAACCCATTCCTTAGAATTGTTTGTACTTGTTACCAAAGCTTGTCCCTTACTTTTTGAAGTAGTTGAAGATCCTTTATCCTTATATGCATTTGGTACATCAATTTTATGTTTCCTCCTTAAGTTTAGCAACTCATCAATTTTCTTATCCTTACACTCATATTCATCATGACCATTCTTCTTACAATAGGCACAAGTTTTCTTCTCCTTTTCATTGAAGTTGTTTCCCTTCTTATTTTTTTTGAAAAATAATTACCTTATTGTGAAGAAGGTTGTTGTGTGGAGGAAGATTGATGCAAGGAGGTAGAAGAAGATTGTTTTGTGTCATCTTGTGGCTTAGCTTTCCACTACTTTTGCTTCTTGTTGGAATTTTTACCACCTTGATTCCCTTGATTAGCTACCAAGGCTCTAGTCTTGGAAGACTAGAGAATTCCCATACTCACTAACTTTTCATGTTCTAAGACCAGCTTTCCTAAAAACATTTGACTCAAATGAAGGCTTAGTGAAGGCACTACTCATTTTTAACTTATGAGTATTGTAACTAGAAACAAAAGTTGCATATTTAGGAGGAAGATGAGTCATCACATGTTTGATCAACTTTCCATCTTTGATGGGTTCACCACAATCCTTAAGTTTTTCCCTATTTATGTCTACTTGGGTAAGATAGTCTTTGATGGTGTTGAAATTTCTAGGGTCCAATTTGAGAAGATTGTCCTCAATGGTGTAGACCATATCTTCATCTACTACCCCATATAATGCTTCAAGTTTATCCTAGACTTATATTGGATTGTTAAGGTTCCTTATGTGCTATTTGACAAGATCTGAGATATTCTTTAACAAGGTTCCAAGGGCCATTTCTTTTTTTGATGTCCAGTCTTCTTTACAAGACTCATCAACATCATCACCATATTTCTTTGTTGCACTAGTTACATAAGGCAGTAAACCTTTTTCAACCAATGGTTCCTTTGTCTTTTCTTTCTAAGTAGCATAATTATGTAGTGTTAACTTTGAAAAAGAACCTATAATGAAAAAGAAAGAACACAATATTAAGGAGACACAAGAACACAAGACACACCCCACCTTTTTACTCAATCAAAGAACCTACCCCCAAATGAATGCTTTTGGTGCTCTATATGTAGTGTGTTTACAATAGGCCACTTGTCAAAATGGACATAAGTGGACTTCTAATTTTTCAATTTACAACCTCCTCTTGGAGTTCAAATCTGGTACGAAACAATGTAGCTTAGATATACAACAATTTTGAAGTTTGATCAAAGCAATATAATGCATAAAAAGGACCTATTTCAAAAAGTGGTATTTCTATCTACAAAAGACTATAATTTGATTGTAGAACTAGAAAGTAGACAAAAAAAAAAGCATTTAAAAAAAAAAAAAGAACCTAAAAATGTGTCCAGATGAGCCCATAGGGAGCATTTGAAGTTGCAAAATGTAGCACTCAGACACATCATCAGACATGTCAGTCTACCACATCTATAGACACATCATCTTGTATAGATCTACCATGTCTACTGCCCATGTTAGTAGTGACACATCAGCTAAGACATGTTAGCACCCCCTACCATGTTGACTACTACGTGAGTAGTCTATACTGTATAGATTTGACACATCAACTATACAGACTATCACGTCAGCCAAGCAAACCCTTTTTCACTGACATCAAAATTTAATGAGCCTAAATTTGATGGTCATTTGACCATCACTAGCATGCCATATTGTACTACTATGATGGCCATTTGGACATCAATTTTAACCTCATAGTTTCCTGAGCATACCCCTCTCCATATGCAGTTTTGATTTGACAATCCAACTTTAGGAGGCCATATCTCAATCATCCAAACTCCAAATCAGGTACAATTTTTTTTTATTTGGGCTAGAATTTCCTAAAAAATTTAGTGGTGCTATTATTTTTTACTTGTGGTGCACGAATTTTTTTAGAAAAAATCAATTTTCAAAAAAATGGTTTGGTGAAGATGTGTACAACTTTCTCTACTATAAGATAATACTACAATGCAATGACCTACTCATGTATCAGCTCTCTAATATAGTGCATATAAACCTCAATTTTTTTGTTTTGCTGATACTAAATTGGATGTTTTGAGATCTCAATAACACTCTGATACCATGTAAGAATTTTCCTTAAGAAAAAATAACACCAATATCAAGAAGCTCAAACACTAGCACAATATGGATCAATAATGAATGATCTCAATTACAATAATGAGAATATCATCTATACATACACATTAGAAGTGCATGTACATAAAGCCCTCTAGACTAACTGGGAGTTAGCAAAGTGATAAGCATCACAACTAAGCACATGTCCACCAAGAGTGGATTATCCTTCATTAAGCATGCAAGTTAGTGTGATGATGAGAGGATAAGAATACCAAGGTGTATCTTATAAAGAGATGTTGTAGACACCATGTGCTTAATTGGAGTGTGAACAACTGTGTTGTCTACATGAAAACTTAGATGAATATGAAAACTCCTGTGTTGTCAACAAGACAACTCATCTAACTATGCATACTTCTAGGTGTATATATGAAAAATAATAAAATAATGCATTTAACCTAAGTAAATTTAAGTAAAGCGTAATAATGATTAATTATTTACACTAACAAAAAGGTGGAGCCTTTGCAACTTTCTTAACTTGTACTCTATTTAGGGTATAGACAATAGTACTAAAAAATTCTCTCCAATACTTCTATGATACATTCTTCTCCATCATCAATGTCCTTGGATAGTCCATTATTGATATTTTTCTTTTTTTAGCTATCCCATTCTGAGGAGGTGTCCTTGGTTCTGAAATCTATCTTTTAAAACTTTTATCATTGTAGAATGTATTGAACTCATTGGAAATGAATCCAACACCTCTATTTGATCTCAAACACTTTAGACTACTCCCTATTTCTTTTTCAATTCTAGCCAAATACCACTTAAATTACTAAAAACCATCATATTTAGCTTTGAGAAGCATCATAGTCATCATCCTAGAGTAATGATCAACAAATAAAATGAAATACATATCTCCACAATAACCTTGAACATTAATAGGTCCACAAAGGTTAGTATGAACCAATTCCAAAATATCATTTGATGTGTATATTTTTCTCTTGAAACTAGAGTTGGTAATTTTTCCAATTGACATTGTTTACACATAGCATTTTTAGGCTTCTTTAGTTTTGGCAACCCTCTTACTTTCTTCATTTTACTAATGGTCACCAAATTGTCAAAGTTCAAATGACATACGTTTTTATTCCATAACCAAACATCTTCTTGTTGTGCAAACAAACATGTCTCATTAGATAAATCTAGATAGAATAAGTCACCTCTTGTTTGATCACCACTTCCTATTAGCTTACCATCAACATCATAGATCCTGACCTTTTTATGATGGAATCAACTCTGTATCCTAATTTGTTCAGCTATGAAACACTCAATAGATTATAGTTAAGTCCTTCCACTCAGTCAACATTGTCACACTTGATTTTGTTAGTCAATTGAATTATACCTTTACCTTACACAACACATGGAATATCATTACCAATGGAACATATCCACCTTTGTATGGTCAAATATCCTCAAATTTGGTCTTATCACCAGTCATATGATTAGAGAAACCACTATCAATTATCCATCTATCACTTTTGTTCATTTAAGAGATTAAAGAAGTGTTCTCATCTTCATCAGAATCTTCTTTGATAGCAACATAAACAACTTCATCATCATTACTTTCAAATTTGATGTCAGTTTCTTCTTCAAAAAAATAAGAAAATTTCTTACCTTTTTCATCCTTGTTCTTCTTGTAATCTTGGTCATCTATCCTTCCTTTATACTTGTTTTTCTTTCTTGCATACTTTTCTTTTGTGTCAGGACATCTTGCAACAATATAACCAACCTTGTTTCATAAAAAAAAAACAATAGGTAATTTACCTTTGTATTTACCTCCACGACTTCCAAATTTCTTTGCAATAAGTGCTTTAAGTTCATCAAGATCATCATAAGATTTGTCACTCTCACTCTTCACATGTTTGCCTTTTCTTTTTCTAAGAACCAATTATGACTTAAAATCATATTCAATAGTAGTAGGTGTGTAGTTATCAAAATTAGACATCTCAAAAGTTAGTAGGTTTGTAGCTACATCAAAGTTAGTTATCATAGTAGAAGGTTTCTTAGATTCTTCTTCAATAATATAACAAGATTTCTTACCTTTTTTAATCCTTGTTCTTCTTGTAGTATTGTTCATCTCTCCATCCTTTGTACTTTTTTCCCTTTCTCTCATTATTTTCTTTTGTGTCAAGACATATTGCAACAATATGAACAACCTTGTTGCATAAAAAAAAAATAATAGGTAATTTACTCAGAAGTGTCATTTTCACTCTTCACATGTTTGGCTTTTCTTTTTCTAAGAACCAATTGTTACTTAAACACATATTCAATAGTAGCAGGTGTGTAGTTATCAAAGTTAGACATCTCAAAAGTAGCGAGTCTACCAATTATACATTCTAAAGTCAAAGTTTTACCTAGAGTACATCTCAACTCTTATATTGTAGAAACTCTAATGGAATATATAGGAAGTAGAGTCTTCAATACCTTGATTTTCACTATTTCATCTTTCATTTCTCCATTTGTACATTGAATAGCATTAAAAACTTCCATAACTCTTGTACATTGTTGTACTATGTTCTCACCTTCCATCATTCTCATCTCATCAAATTTACCTCTTAGGCTTTTTGATTTGTTTCTTAGGTCATCTCCTCCATATATGATTTTCAATTTCTCCTACATCTTATTTTCACTATCACATTTTTTTATATAATCAAACTCAACATAGCTTAGGGCTAAAGCAATCTCCAACATTACCTGATTGTGTTCTTTCTTTTCTTTCATTTTTTTGGTAGTTAAAGGAACATAAGTTATCTTCACATATCAATTTTCCACAAATTTTATAGCAGCATCATTGATACTAGATATGTACAATCTCGTCAATGTTTTCCATGTAGGAAAGTTCTCCTTGTTCATCTTTAGTATCTCTCTTCTATGAGTCATGGTCTTTAGCTTTGAGTACTTTAAAACTTATAAGTACTATGCTCTAATAGAAGTTGTTAGAATATGTATAGTAACTAAGATGGGGGTAGGGAGGGGGGAGGGGAGGGGGGGGGTGGGGGAATCAGCTATTCAAGGTCTATAAGTACCATTTGAACAATCGAAACATTAAACATTATCTACTATTCTTATCCTACCATAAATCAATCTCTACTATATATTGATAAAAAAAATTAGCTATGGTTCTGATGTAGGAGCATCCAAAGGTATAAGGGAAATCCTGTGTCACCCAAAAAATGTACTTAGACTTAGTTTTTGTTTCATGTGTTTTCATTTTTGGATACCCATTTGGGTCAAATAAAGGTTCCAACTCTCATAGTTCCACTATTAGTGTTCTAGGATAGAGTATTTGAACACCTTGGGATATGTGTAAATGTAAAAAAAATAGGAGTATTTAATTGAACCATCATTTTGGTGAACTATGAGGTGTAAATTTTTTAGAAGAATGTAATTGCAATTTAGAGCATTCCAAAAAAAGAATCAGGTCAAAAGGCCCTACGGTTTGAAAGTTATCGCAGTTTTTTAGTTTTTGGAGACCTCCTAAGAATGCTTCAAAGTCAAGTTAGGGGCATTAAATGACCTCAAAAAGGGCCAAAAAATGGGAGATGAGTGAAGCTGGTACATAGGGCTGTAAAGCACTTTGAGAGCTTTCCAGAAATGTAAACGGTTCATCAATTGGAGCTACGGTTCAAAAGTTATGCCTCCCGAAAGTTCGGTTACCATTTTTGGATTCTTCTAGATTTTCACCAACTTCTAATGCAGCTTTTGGAGCCTTCTACTTGGTCAGTGGATGCCTACTAGCACTTTCTAGAATGTACTCCTAGTCCTTAACCCTCTAGGGTCTATTTAAGGACATTATTGGCATTGTAGAAGGTAGTTTAGAGTGCAGTTTGAGAGGAGGTACCAAAAGGAGAAATTATCTCCAGTTTTGTGCTATTGTAAGCCCTTAGGGCATGTTTTGAAGTCTATTATCTCTGTACTGAATGTACTAGCTTATTTTCATAGTTAATACAATTTTCCTTTTCCCATTGTGTCCATTCTATGTTTGGGTTGTGTCTCCATCAGGTTCACAATCCTATTATAATAGACTTTTGTAAATTTAAACATGTAAATTTAAATCACCATAAAAAATTCAACACAAGTTTGACACTAGGATTTAACGTGGAAACCCAATTTGGGAAAAACCACCAGCAACATGTCTTCACTTTTTTAGTCTTTTGAAGTGAGCTCTATTAGGAGCCAACTCTATTATAGATTACAATAAACACTATTAAATAGGACCTAGTTAGAGGATTTAATCACTCTATTGGGAGTGGCCTTGTCAGAGGACTTTAGAACATTTTATTAGAATGTCACCTTGCTAAAGGATTACATACATTGTTAAGTCCTTTAATGATTGTTCAATCAATCTTTATTTAAAAGGATTTTAATACCAAATGTTTACAATGATTAGAAAGAAAATAGTAGGGTATTAATGTGTATGATTACAAATCACTTTTTAGTTTTAGATTACTATATGGTTCATGTGTTGATTCCTCAATAAGCCTTCCTTGTCATCTCTATCTTTTATTCACTTGAAAAACCTTCAATTATTCATCGTTCTCTTAACAATAAACTTAAGCCTTCTTCTTAGATTCACTTATCAAAATCAACAGCTTTATTTATACTTACTAGAAACACACACAGATTCCTTGCCATGCTATCTTCTTTTCATTTCTCACTTGGGCTCTTTTGACCCCTTCCTATGCATACATAAAAATTTAGATCTTCACCTCTTTAAATAGGTAAATCTAGTATTTTCCATTTTTCATGATCATCATAGATCTCAGGGTTTGTGATTCCATTCATTGGGTTTAATATATCTATCCACATTCCTTCCTTTCTAGAAATTTCTAATTGAGTTCATTCATTAGATATGACACCTAATCCTCTGCTTGAATTGAATGATCTAACTCATCAATCTTATCATCAAAATAGTTTTCATATCCCAAGAATTCAACTAAGTTGGCTAGAAATCATGATTAATCATACACATTCAAAATATTATCACTCGATCATTACTAAGTCTTGACACTCAGTCATCATTGATTTTTCTTAGTCGTTGTAGAACTTTTAGCTTGAAATCAACTCTATCGCTTGGTCAATATTGATGCTTTTTCAAGATAGAATTTTGTTGACACTTACTGTGGCTTGGTTGACACTAGCATCACTCAACATGGACTTAAAAGTTCCTTAATTTTTCACTCTATTTCTCAGTCAAGCTTTGCATAAGTGATATATATATATATATATATATATATATATATATATATATATATATAGACTTATACTGTAAAGACTTGAACATCAACATGATTTAACCAATCACTTTCTCTTATCATAGTATAAATAATAAAATGTCCATTGTAGCTTCTTTTTCATAACTCAACCTTTCTTGTAGGTGCTTTTTTTATGAGAAATCTCTCAAATCCTCTTTACTAATCAAATATATATTAAAATTAGCTTAGTTCGTAATATGTTTCATTAGTAAATTTGACATCAATGACAATACAACAATTGTTCCAATTGTAGTTCGAACACAAACATAGACTTTTGAAATGACCAAACAACCTGTATATAAGAAAATAAAAAATAGAACATCACAATAAACACAATATCTACTAAAAGTATCTCCATTGGAAAGATTATTCAAAGTGAAAAAATAGTATATTTAGTTTTATAATATGGAAAGTGGCCCAGGGAGCTTTGAATGAAGCTCCTATTGGCCAAGATTTTTTTTTTCTTTTTTTCTGATTAATATAAATGGATATCAATTTGGAGTTTGTAAATAAATTTAAAACTACCTTCAAATTTTCTAATTTTGAAGAAATGGTAAGAACACTTATAAAGTAATGGAATTTTTATTTTTTTTTAAAGGCAATTTGATAGTTTAATGAAGAACAAAAATGACACAAAATAAAGGAAGACATATTAAGTTGACACAAAAAATATCACTTATTGTAGAATAGTGAAATCACGAAAAACTATTAGAAAATTATCAACAAAGCAGAGAATGTACACAACTATACATTCATATGTGTCCATTTTCAATTTTCTTTAAATAATATTATAATTTCATTCATTTATGTATATGTAGTCTAGAAAAAACAATCACAAGATGAGAAACTAGATGTTCGAGAAGATTTAGGACATGAAAAAATAGTACATGACAATTTAGACATGAAGTAATGAAAATTAGAGAAGGGTCATGATCAATCTCCCTAATTGGACTAGATAATACTAGCTATAAGTACATAAAGAAAAATATCAATTTTAGAAATTTAGATCATTTACTTGTAATGGATGTGAATAAATTGAAATCACTTTATGATATCAAACATTTAAGTCTTTCATAAAAGAGAAATTTGAATAAGATAGTAAAAGAAATAACAAGTATATTTGATGATTTGGAAACACTTGGAAATGCCCAAGTACTTTCTCATGTTCTTCTAGAAAAAATACATGCAAGAGTTGTTAAAATTGTTGCATGTAGACACAACGTCAAAAAGGAGAAAATTTTCTAACATGCAAAGTGATATTATTGAAAATGTTAGGAAAAGTTTGAACTTTGTAGGGAATAAAAAGAAAAGTCAAGATAAGACCATCACAAGAAGAGTTATGTTGGCATCCATTGTTGGTAACACTATACCCCAAAATAGATAAATATCTTCAATTTCATTATAGATTGACTTTAGTAGAGAAAAAATATCAAAATATGCTAAGAGGATAATGGTTTTTGATGATAGCACTTTGGAAGGAAATTGGGAAATTATATATATATCTCCTTATTATGAGAGGACTAATGATAGAATTAAAAATTTGGTAATATCATTTTGGAATGATAATACTTGCCCTTAATAAAATACTAGATATGTTCTTAGACATAGGGTTGGAGCTAATCATTATGAACATCATACAAAACATTGGTTGGACATAACATAATATGAAATGTATGTCTCATTTTTTAGTTTAAATCCAAATTTAAAGACTGGAAAAACATTATTTGAAAGATTAAAGCCATATTATATTAGGAGAAATAAAGTGTTTGAAACTTTTTATTATCATTATGATATTGAATTCGATCTCCACTATCAAGTTTACCAAAAACTTGTAGAAGATACCTTTGGTTATAAAAATGCAACTCCTTGTAGATGAAGTGAGTTTATCTCATCTATATTATGTGAAAAAGAGATAATCTAGTTGGTAAAATGAATTTCACTAAAGGAATATGTGAAACATGTTCTAATTTGGCTCTTTTTCCTTTAAAAAATGAAGATATTGATGTCCAAAAAATAATAAATTGTAAGTGTTACAAGTATGTAAGGAATGGAACTAAATTTCAGAAAGAATAATGAAGATTAGAATATGTTGAAGATGAGATAAGTATTGGGACATTTATGAACAAATTTAAAAGCTTGATTCAACCATATATTCATCATGTTCTTTATACAAAGTGAAAATCACAACAATTTCAAACACTTAGAGATAATTTTCCACTTGGAACTATTTTATTAGTTGTGGATTTTGAAGAAAACTATTCTTTTGTTCATCAAAAGGCTATTCAATCAGAATACCATTTTTAAGATTAAGTTACTATTACAGTACAAGTGTATTATCATCATGCAAAGTTAGGCTTGTATGGTATCCAAAGAATAGATAAAGAATGAGACATCAAGAAATAATATCACCTCTACATTAGTGATGATAAATAATACAATATTCATTATCTAGAAAATTATTTCAAGAAATATTTTTCATATGTAAAAGGAGGAATATGTATTAGTAAACATTATGTTTGGTCAGATGGGTGTGCTGCATAGTTCAAATCATTTAGACCATTTTATGCACTTTGTAGATATGATGAAGGGTGCTCCCCTTAATACCATAAGCCCATAATAGAAAAAAAGAAACAATAACAAATGCAATAAAAAAATTATGGACTTCTTATTATTGCCACAAATGAGAAATTATAGAATTCACAAGTACAATATGCTAACCCATATGGTTGCCTTCATTATAGTAATCTCCAAGACTAAGTTGCAAGCTATGACCTAGAGTTGTCTTAGACAATGTTTGTGCCATTCTTAAATAGGCAATTTTATGCTACCCGGGAAGGTTCTAGACACTAAAACTTAATACTTAGGGCTAATAGACCCTAACAATACATATAGAGTTAGCCAAATACATTTTTGACAATTATTTTAGAAATTTTGGGTAGCCTAACTTTAGAAGGCCATAACTCTCGAATCATTGCTCTGATTGGCTATTATAGTTACTTTTTGGGAATGTCAACTCTTGATCTATAGGCTTGGAAACATGTAAGTGCCCTTTTATCAAGTTTTCAAACCTCATATGGGAACTCTAAGGCCTCCAAGGGTGACATTGCAAAATTTCCTCCTAAATTTTCTACCAAAAATCTGCAATAACTTCTCAAATACTTAAGCTAGAGCAATGAGATAATTATGCTAGGCTTATAATTCTAAAATGAACCTTCATGTAGAAAATGAGAACATTTCGAGCTTGTATGAAAAAATTACTAAAAATAGCAAATCCCAAGAAATAATAACCCCGTAGTCTACTAGTCCTTATTAAAATAGAAACGGCTGAAAAAAAAAAAACTTTTGGGTGATGCAAAATTGGTCTTATACCTAGGATGCTCTTGCATCATGATATCAATATAATAAAAAAATATTGCATGCATGGAGTTTCTTTGAAAGTGGACATGAAAAGGGTGAACATGATGGTGCTAGAGCTTGTATCAAATGTGCTCTACGAAAGTATCAAATGAATTATAAACACAATTGCATAAATAATACACATGATGTTTTTGAATGGTGTAAAACATATTTTGCATCAAACAAAGTTGGAATGTTATCAAGAATGAGTCAAGCAAAACCATATAGAGTATTTTGGGAGATAACAGGTACACATGTGCACATGTATATTTTTCTATATCACATATATTTAAATTTATTGTTTAAAAGTTATACATGTATTTTCTTTATTATTTGTCTCTAATTTTTATGTTCATACATGGATAGAAAAATATGGTCCTTACATTCTATTATGAGTATTAATTCTGAGAATTAGACATTGAACACAATAGACTATTCATTCTTTTTTTGCTATTTCATTGCTAAGAATTATTTAGAATGCATCAATTAGGATCATGGATAAGGAGGTACATGGACTTTGATACCACTTGTTGTTACTAATATAGTTAATGGAGAGAAAGATGAATTTTTTTGATTATATTCCTTTGATTTCTACTAACTATAACCAAATAGCTAGACTAGTTCAAATTGGTAAGTATTTTTAGTTTAAAAAATAATTTGTAGATATATATACACACACTTTAAAGTTACACTTGTTCAATTTAGATCTCACATATATGTATGCACATATATTGTGTGTAGGGGATGTCTTTCTAGCTAGTGTTCTATGTAGTAATGTAGAAGGAGTAAGTTACTATTTATTTCATGTGCACTATAGAAAGGATGAAGTTAGCTGAACCTAAGGAAAGAAATGAAATGTTATATTTTAAGATTAAGGAAAAAATAGGTTTTGAGAAGACCCAAAACCCCTTATAACAACCAAAAAGATATATACGTTAAAGAACCCCATGTTTTACAAGGACCTAGAACCTAAGTTCACAAAAGCAATAGAAAACCAAGTTTTACAAGGACCTAGAACCAACATAATAAACAAAACAATGATCACCACCAGCTTTAACAAGGACCTATAACTTAAAGTCAACAACAATACAAAGCTGGAAATGAAACAAAGCAATGAAATATTTTTGCCTATAGGTTTATTTTTCAAATATATATATGCACACACACACACACACACACACACACACACACACACACATTTCATTTATTAATAAATAACGATTTTTCTTATTAAAAGTACCTTTTTAACATTTAAATGCATGTGGTGTGTCAATTCAACTATTTTGGAGAGAACATATCTCAAGAAAATTAAAATAGTGCAACATAGAATTCACTTTGTTGATTATCAACTTCACAGTAAGATGTTTCAATATAGTCACGTATTTGTTGCTACCTCCCTTTCTCTACATCCATTTAAACATCAACATGGACATCGCAAGTGAAGACTAGATAGTGAGGATTATGAGAGACTATTAAATGTTCTTCATGAGAATTTTGAACCACTTGAAACCACTTAAGATATTTCATATTTAGGACATTCCTAGATATATTTCATATTTACCTAACTTGAGATATTTCACATTGAGGACTTGAGATATGTGCATGTTAATTATTTCATGTTTAGGAAGTTTATAGATCTGCGTACATGTTGATATTTATATTTCATATTTAGGACTTATATGTGTACATTCATTTAATTTTTGTATTTAAATGATATGTATAGATGTTCATTTAATGTTTAGGACTTATATGTTGATGTTTATTTTATTTTTATGACTTATACACATGTGTACATGTGTATTTCATGTTTAGGACTTATATGTGTATGCATGTTTCCTATTTAGGACTTATACACATACATGTACATGTTCATTTCATGTTTAGGACTTATATGTGTATGTTTATTTAATGTTTGTAATTAAATGTTATATGTGTACATGTTGATTTAATATAAATGATAGATACATGAGTATATTCATTTCATTTTTAGGCCATGTATGCATGTGTATGTTTGAATTTAATGAACTCATATATAAATGATACATATATGTTCATTTCATTTTCAGAACTTATACACATTTGTGCATGCTCATGTTTCATGTCCATGACTTAAATGTGTATGTTCATTTCCTATTTAGGACTTATACAGATACATGTACATGCTCATCTCATGTTTCTTATATGAGTATGTTCATTTCATGTAAATAGGACTTATATGTGTACATGTTCTTTTAATATAAATGAGAGATACATGTGTATGTTCATTTCATGTTTAGGAAATGTATAAACATGTATGTTTGAGTTTAATGTTTATATAAATGATATATAGACATGTATATTCATTTAACGTTTACTAGTTCATGTGTACATGTTAATTTTATGTTAAGGATTTATATGTGTACGTTAATTTCATTTTTAGTACTTATATGCACATATATTCATTTAATACTCATATAAATGATATATGTATGTTCATTTCATGTTTAGGACTTATACACATGTGTATATGTACACGTTTCATGTTTAGAACTTATATATGTGTGTTCATTTCCTATTTAGGACTTACATGTAGAAGTTTATTTCATGGTTTCCTATTATATGTGTATGTTGATTTCATGTTTAGGACTTATATACACATATGTTCATTTAATGTTTAGGACTTAAATTTCTATGTTCATTTTATGTAAATAGGACTTATATGTGTATTTTCATTTGATGTTCACATTTAAATGATATATGTGTAAATATTCATTTAATACAAATGATAGATGCATGTGTATATTCATTTAATTTTTAGGACTTATATGCACATATGATATGTGTATGTTGTTCACGTTTAGGAATTACCTAAATTTTAATCATATTTAGTCAATTGAATGTAAGTTACGAAGACAAGTATATGATTTCATCTTCATGGAAGTTATAACATGTTGAATCACTTAAATTGAACTATCATGTCTAATAATAAACTATAAACACAGACACAAACACACACAAATATATATATCATGTATGTCTAATTTCATAAACCATATAACATTCAATCATCTAGAATTTATGAAATCATATCTAATCATTTACTATGCACTATAATAAACACATTTCAAATCATCTAGAATTGAATCGATTGAACATCTAGAATCATTAATCACATGCATACTTACATTTAATATATAATCATATAAATTTGAATAAGTCATATGTTATCATAAACCTAGAAATAAAATCACCTAAATTGAACCAATCAAATGTCTAATCATAAACTAGATAAATATATCTAGACCACATGTCTATTCATAAACTAGAAAGATAAATCACATGTACCATAAATAAGAAACATATGTAATATGTCTAACCATATATCAAATCATACAAATATGTCATGTATCATAAATGGACCATAAAAATGTACACATGTTAAGACATAGAAATGTCAAATCATAAACATGTTTATATCTTGCTTAGGAAATTAGTGATAAACTAATAATATCAAGCATACATCCTAAACTAGAGAGTCATCTGAACATATGAATAGAGTGAACCTCTGATGAAGACTCATGAGCATCTCGTACTTAAAAAGTACCCACCAAACACTAAAAATTTAGTACAACAATTTTACACACACACACACACACACACACACACAAATTCTTAGAAATGTAATGACAAGCAAGTGACTGAGAAAAGGGGGTGAATCAAAAACCATTTAAAATTTTCACACTTAGATTACTTTTGATTTTGCTTCATTAGATTATCTAATCTACTATCATGCATAAACATAAAGAAATAAATAAGTCAAAACCATCAACACTTTGTCACAATATTTGGTAACCCAAAAACCCTCCAAGGAGAAGGTAAAATGGGGTGGGGATGACACCCACAATACTTTCACTACTATAGTAATAAAGTTGGCCCATTAGAGCTTACAATTGACAATTTATGGTGATCTACTCTATTAGGAGTATGAAGGACTATTAGGTCCACCTTGTGAAAGGATTTTTTAATACAATAAACTATGTACTCTATTAAGAGATTCATCATAGGACTGTTAGGTACACCTAGTTAGAGGATTTGATAGATGTAGCTATTAGGATGAATCAACATGTTTATCTCTTCTTTGCAACTCTATTTTTTTTTGTAAATATTTTGAATTATGTGATCACTTGCATGTGATAGACAACTCTCTTTTTTTTTCCCTTTATACTACTTTGTAGCTTGCATACTCAATCTACTCCATATCAACTTCTTGTCTTCAAAAGTTCATTTATATCATATATTTCTTCTTAGAAAAATGAATTTTCCTTTCTTTTATAACACTAAAAAAAAACTTCATACCAAGTTGGACAACATAGATAACTTAACAATAACTAGATTATACCTTCAAGTCAGCCAAAATCAGGAAGCACTAGTTTTTCTGGTAAAACTTTATCACTCAGGTGACACTAGAGAATACTATCTTGAAACTTAATAGCTTAGTTCATATAGAGAGCTCAACTAGAATTATAAACTCAATTCATTCTGGGAACTTGGTTTCCACTGATAAGTTGGATAACTTAGTTTATACTATAAGCACAGTTAGTACATTATATCCTTTATCTTCTCAAGCTACACTAAAATATGCTTACTGATGGAAAGCTCGGTTGTAGTTTTAACTGACCTTCCTGGATAACTTAAGTGATTTTTTTACTAACTGACAATATGTCTTTCCATAGGGTCAACAATATATATATATACACACACACATACATATGTATGTATATAGATATATACATATACATACATATGTATGTATACATATCTATGTATATATATATGTATATATACATAGATATGTATACATATATATAGATATATACACATATACATGTATATATATATATATATATGTATATATTTATATACATACATATATATATACATATATGTATATAAACAAACAAACACACACACACACACACACACACACACATATAAAAATTAAATTAACTTAGAAGCCTATTTATATTTCACTTGATCCCTAGTAGGTGTCACATATATCATATTTATACTCCCACCAGTAGTAGGTATTGTATTGATAATGTCTCTCCTTCCTTCATGATTGAATCCCAAACTAGAGGAAGTGGGATCTCCTACCTATTCCTAGAAAAATAGTATTCATTTATTATAGAATTTTCATTTTACATAAAAGAATTTTAAAAGAGGTACCTAGGTCTAAGGAGCAAGAGAGTATCAATAACATGCACTGTGGTGTCATCAACAAAAGCTCCATCTCCAATCATATAAATCCTCTGTATTAATGAAGAGTGAATAGGGGTAACAAGATGAGATGGAAGTGGTGTAGATTCATTGGTTTTATGACAAAATATCATCTCTGTATATGATCCTATCTTATTACCAATGTCAATCTGACTCAGCTCTCATAGCTTATCCTTAAGAATGTCTTTTCCACTAGCAAGAATACAAACATCTCCAACTTGTATATCCTTAATTGGAGCTAAATTAGACTTCTATGCATTAGAGTGATGAGAAGAGTGTTGTGTTGAGTCTTAAGTTCTAGATTATCAAATGCCAATGCATTATGTAGAGTTCTCAACACCAAAGTCCTATATAAAGTGTTGTATATGAGTAATCCTATCTGTAACATCTTGTAAAGGTATCCTCTACATATTTACAATGTATGTTATGAAAATGAAAGATAATATGGAAAATAGAAGGTCACATCCATATGTGTTCACTCTTTATTAAGGCCACATATATCTCTGAGAGTATGAAGATACATAACTCTATAAAAAACATTAGTCAGTACGGTCGATCTAATATTGGACAATGACTTTGAAGATGATTTGGGCCAGCTAGGTCTACTCAAAATATATCTACTAGAGTGATAGATGCAATGCTACTATCTATAGCCACAATTTATCCTATCCTATCAATTACTTCCTTATGATAATAAATAACAACTCTATTTGTAGTAGCGACCCTCACTAGTGTCACTATTGGAGTCGTCTGACCACCAACTCTAAAGGAGAAGGTCAAGGTCAACTAGACCTATAAAACTCATCATGATCAATAACTATGCCATATCCCTAACCATAATATGTTAGAAGATTTAAATAGTTGACATTGTTCCCTAAATGGAACTCTACATACAATTGTTGGATAAAATATAATGGTATTTGGTTATTATGTGGATAACAAGCATGTACTACAAGACATCAAGGGTATATTGTGCATGAAATATATGTCATAATATATTTTTCAATTTTATTCTCCCTTTACTTGGGACTAAACCACATAATATGTGAAGATCTCTTGTTTGATAGTCTCCTTAGTGGCGAGGCTCTGAAATATGCTAAGTACATATCACTCGAGACCTCTTCTCTAAGCTCTACAAAATACTTATTAATATAATATGGTACAAATGAATTCTATGATCTAAGTTGATCATGAATATCTCAAAGAATCATAAAAATCTTCTCACAAATACCTCTATATAAGTGATTAGTAGATATATAAATCAAGTGTTTGAGTCATGTCATCTCTATAGCCACAAACTAGAATAGATGATCCTGATTAGGAGTGGACAAGGGTACATTAATCCCTATCCCTATCCCTATCTCTATCTCCATCCCTCTCCTTATCCCTTTGCCTACCTTTAACCAAGTCAATGCTCGTGTTCCTATCCTTGATCTTGAGGCTACTCATGATCTTGTCCCTAACCATGAGGCTACTCATGATCCTATCTCTGAATTGGATCCAATCTTAGACCCACATCATGAAGTGTCTAAGCATCTTGTGGTAAATTATCTCTATCATGTGATGCCATCTACATGGGTAACATGTGAAAATTAAATGTTAACTAAGTTCTATTAACTATTAATATATATCTTGTTATGTCTTAAGAGGTTGACTATTACATGTTTATAGGTCATATTAGACATATTAATAGATCATTTAAATTAAGAGGTCCTATTAGGTCATACTACGACTTAATCTAGATCTTACTAGGGGTTAATAGGTCATATTAGGTGTTAATGAGAAGATCAAAATAAATTAAACATACATTTAGAGATAAGAAAACAAATCAAATGTACATTTAAAAATGAACATTAAACTTCAAATCTAAATATCTAAAAAAAATTTACACAAATGTATACAAATTAAATACATATATTTAAACCTCTAAATATGTACATGTTTTTAAAGTGAGGAGATAAAAGGTGAAGAGAGAGGAGAGAGAAGAGACATAAAATGAGGAGAGAGAACAAGTGATGAGTGAAAAAGAGAGGAAAGAAAGGAGAGAAAGTGAGAAGAGAGAAAGTGAGGAGAGAGAAGAAAAATTAAGGAGAAAGAGTGAGGGCAAAGAGGATAGAGGAAGTGAGAAGAGAGAACTTTATGAGATGAAGAGGAGAGGGCTTGAGGAGAGAGGAAGTGAGAAGAGAGAGGGGAGAGAGGAGAGAGAAAGTGAAGAGAGAGTGAGGAGAGGGAGTAAGGAGAGAGTTAGCAAATAGAGTGAAGAGAGATAAAGTGAGAGGAGAGCAAAGGTGAGGAGAGAGAGTAAGGAGAGAGAGTAAGGAGAGAGAAAGTGAGGAGAGAGTGAGAAGAGTTGAAAAGGAGAGAGATTGAGAAAAGAGAGGAGAGAGAAAGTTAGGATTTAGAGAAGAGAAAATAAGGAGAGAGAAATTGAGAATAGAGAAAGAGAAGAGAGAGAGGAGAGAAAAAGTAAGCATGTAAAGAAGATAAATTAAGGAGAGGCAAAGAGGAGAGAGAAATTAAGGAGAGAGAAATTGATTAGAGAGAAAGAGAGGAGAGTGAAAGTGAGAATAGAGGGTAGATAAAGGAGAGAGGAAGTGAGGAGAGAAAGCAAGGAGAGAGAGAGGCGGAAGAGAGAGAGAATTTGAGGGGAGAGGTTTGTTTTAAATTATTTTCTAGACGTAGGGCTTTTATTTTTTGTTTTCTATCTACCTAGGGATTTCATTTTCTAAACCTATTATTTCCTCCAACTATAGTTTTTACTTTTTTTTCAATATTGTTTAACTATTGTTGTGTTTAAAACTGTCTAACATAATTAAAAATACTCATCTATGTACATAAAACTAACTATGACAAAATGTAAACATAAAACTAATTAAGATATATTAAAAAATAACTATACTCATGAAAAATAACTAAATACACATTAAAAACAACTAAACATTCATTAAAAATAACTAAATATTCATTCAATATAATTAAATATTTATTAAAAGAAATAAAATATTCATTAAAAATACAAAAAGGAATAAAATGTACACACTTGGTAATTTGAATCCTTGAAGGAGGTTGAAAATGCTAGATTAGGATGCTGATACAGGCCAAGATGTCACGTACTTCACTCTAAGTCCCTAGTCCACCAATTTTCCATACTAAAAAATGAGATAAATAGTTTAAAACTCAAAATTTATAGCATTTCCTAAAGACAAGAGGGGCTTTCATTGAAGCCCTTAGAGGAAATAGGGGCTTCCTTTGAAGCCCCTAGCCCTAAGGCTTTGAATGAAGTCCTATGAGGCCTTTGTTAGAAGGATAGGCTTTACTCGAAGCCCCTTAAAAATGAAATTTCCACTTTTCATTTTCTTTCTTCATGATGAAAAGTGGGAACCATTATTATGGCCTCCCTTGATGATATTCACATGTTTGATCGTCAAAGTAATGAAGGCATGTGTCTTGGATATTCTTTAAAATGCAAGGCATATAGAGGTTTTAATAAGACATTGAGAACTATTTTTGAAAGTTCTAATGTAAAAGTTGATGAGAAGTTCAAAATTCAAGGAAGGATACTTGATTATGATTCAGATAAGGGTAATAGTTAGAGGCCTACTAATCATAATGTTGAGCAAGAACCATTTTTTGAAACTAGCAATGATTTGCAGGAAAAAGAATTAAGAAATAAACCTAGAAAAGAGTTAGAATTGAGCAAGGAACACCAAAATATGTTGCAAGGAATCACCGTGTGAATGAGATCATTGGAAGTTAAAACAAGGGAGTGATGACAAGGAACAAGGTAAGAAAATATTTATGATTGATATCATAAGTAGAACCTAAGATTGTAGATAAAATTTGTAAGGATGAATTTTGGATAAAGGATATGAAATAAACTTGAGCAGATTGAGAAGAACAAGACATGGGAAATGATCCATAGACCTAAAGAGACATAGTTAGTAGTAGTAAAGAGGATATTCAGACACTTGAAGGGAACATAATATTATGTATTATGGCATGATAGGTCACACGACTTTATCTTATGTACATACACTAATGCATGTTAGGAAGGAAATCTAGATGATGATAAATGTATAAGGGTGGATAATTTTTCTTGGGAGGAAGAGTGGTGTCATGGGTAAGAAAGAAACAAAAAGTTGCATATCACAATCTATACTAGAAGATTAATATGTTGCAACAAAAAAAAACTATAATTATATTATTTTGATGAAGAAGATGTTACAAGACAATGATATTGAGTTTCCAGAACCTGTTATCATTCATTATTATAACACAAGTACAATTAGTATGTCAAATAATCTAGTGTTATGTTCAAAGAATAAACACATTGTAATAAATTATCACTTTTTGAGAGAGAAAATAACAAATAAGGAAATCTGATTAGAGTATAATTGCACAAAGGAACATATAGCTGACATATATACTATACCTTTCGCTAAGGAAAATTTTGAGCATTTCAGAGACACTCTTGGGGTTATGCGCTAACCTTCTTCAGATTAGTTAATGCATGATTGAATTAGTCCAATATAGTTAGAGCTTATTCTTACATCTAGATTGTATGTTTGGTGATGATTCCTTTGGGGAAGAAGTCCCTTTTTGGGAAAAAAATATTGAGAACTCTTGACTATTGTATAACAGTACTAAAAGATACTTGTTGATCTTTTCAAATTGTTTTGGAGATGACTGAACTTCAATAATGTGCATAAGGGCACCTTTGTCATTGATGTTAATTGGGAAGAATAATTCATGAATATCATTACACATAAATGGGGGAGAGTAATATATGAAGAACCTTATACACATATGGTGGACAATAATGTGTGTTGATGTATGAGAGAACGGATTTGAGATTGATATCAGTAAAAGCTTATTGATGTCAATGGGGGATTTTTTTAGTTTTCTAATTTTGACACTTATATCTTTCTCATATTTTTTCATCAATTCCAAATGGTAGATTGTTAGCATGAATTCTAAGAGTATTCCATTGGGGGAGTGTGTTGGTGTGTTTGGAGAGATTATTGAGTTTTTATGTGTTGCATTCATGACTCAATTTGTCATTCATGCCAACATATTGGTTTTAATCTAGATGGAATAGTTAGAGTTACAAAAAGAGTTTTGGTTAGCATGACTTGTAGTTGTAGAGTTATGTTATGTTGGGTTAAAATCATGTTTAGAGATATGTCTTTATGATGTATCTATGTTTTTGAAATGAGTTATAAATGTTTGATGTAGTTATAATAGTTTTACAAAAGACTCATTGTAGGTGAGTGTGCAAGAAATAATATGTTGATATTTGACTTGTATCTATTTGAAAAGGTTGAATATTATTTAGAAGGCTTGTATTTTGGTTGAAGACATGTTTGTGGTTATGTGTTCATAATAGTAGAATTGGTTGATCATTCTATGATTGTTGTTGAAGTGTAACATGTCATATGCTTAGTGTTAGGCCAACTATTATTATGAATTGATGTATTATGTATTGTAGCATGTGGAACTTAATTATTATATCTTATTATTAATTACACATTGGGGAATCCTCAAGGCTGACTAAAATAGTTTTTATGACTTTCTATAATAGAAAGATGATTTCCATGTTTAAAAGTGTGATCGTAGCATCATATGTGTTATTATTTTTGTATGTGAGCTTTGTATGTAAATTTGATGGGACTAGAGTAGAGAATGATATGTTAATAACCTCAAAGGAACTATATTGGCAACATAAGTCACTATACTAGTTAGTTCATCCTTGGATATGTTATCTAGAGAATTATTTAGTGAAGAGAGTTTGCAATAAATTTGGACAATGGGCTCAACTGAATTCCTATCAGCTCCTACCAAGGTTGAAGCTGCTCCTAACAAGGTTGGAATATTATAATAGGGATTCAAAGTCTCCTAATAGGGACTACATATATTGATTGTATTTATTTGAATCCTAATAGGGTCTTATCCTTTTACAAGGAAGTTTTATATTAGTACATCATCTTGTGTGCATCATTCCCACCAGGGTTTTCCCTCTGATCAAGTATTTCCCTAGTTAACATATCTTTTTTCATTATACATGGTTATTATCTTGTGGTTACTAGATCTATTGGATATATGTTTTAGATTTGATAAATATCATTTAAGCTATTTCAATTACATAAATGATTCACCCCCCACTTAGTTATATTAGTGGACTTTACTTTCTATCAATCCCAACTTCATATCAATCTACAAGAACAATCTCATTCTATTCATCTGATAAAAAATATCATTTATTCCTAGAAATGGATATTGGTTATTCACCATCACCTTATTCAATTATCACTATTCAATGAATAAACACAATGATCCATCCTTCTTTTTAGTAAAGATGACTAGTGCACCTCATGGGGATACACAAGGATGAATATGGCTCTTGCCCAACAAATCCTCTATCTATAAATAAAAATCCTTCAAATCCTAAGTACTCATGTTGTAAGGTTACCAAGATATAGTATTTTCCCTAGGGATTATATTTTTATAAAAATCAATGATGTATTACAAAGACATGCAAGGAATCTTATCTATAAACACATTGATGTACACATAAAGGAGTGGATCATTGTAAAGAAGTTGCTCTTTAATCTTAATCTTGTCAAGGTCACTAAAAAAGATTGTAGTAAATTGAAATCCATGCCTTACTATATTTTATGTTTTTGGATGAGATCATCTAAAGTGAGATAAGTCTTTGGAATACTTCGAGCTCATCCACCCTTTAATATTATCTATACACTACACCAACTTACATCAAGAATCAATATTCAC
Organism: Cupressus sempervirens; assembly: GCA_028749045.1. Taxonomy (NCBI): domain Eukaryota; kingdom Viridiplantae; phylum Streptophyta; class Pinopsida; order Cupressales; family Cupressaceae; genus Cupressus; species Cupressus sempervirens. The sequence continues at coordinate 669,450,222 of CM053791.1, read as the reverse complement.
TTGCTAGGAGGCTAACCAATCCATATCTAACATAATGCCATAAGATCCTATGAGTTAATGGCATAAGATCCTAAGAGTAGGATACAAATATCAACTATGGTATTGGATGATCCCAACTCCAATAGACAACAACTAACTAGAGAGTCCATAATAACTTTTGGATCCCTTCGCTAACTCTACCGTCAACCTATCTACCTATCATGCTATTACTAGCCCACATTTATAAAAATGAGATGGTGAAATAAAAGAATTTGAAGCACCTGAATCAAATCAAATAGTGGTAGAAGTACCATATAGTGCACATGTAGTCTCAAATACTACCAACTACTATAAATAACTAATTAGATCTACTTACATCACTTTAATAGTTTCTAAGTCATGTACAACTTTCTCAACTTTAATGATGACTTCAGAGGACAACTTGTTTAATTGTCTCTATGCCTACCATAAGAGAAGAAATCCCTAGTACTATATCCATATACTCATCCTCCATTAGGAGCACTAGACTACTCATAGCTCCCCTTGTTATAATTTTTCGAACCATGGCAAGGTTGGGTACTCTATTGTGACTGTATATCACGGTATAGATTATGGAACTTCCCTCTTGTACTACTTGATATATGACCTTATTGATGGATCTATAAGAATTACTACCTACCAAATTCATGGCATTGAACTCTCAAAGGTATTGACTGGGTAAAAGCTAGTCCAATAGAGTAGATCTATGTAGATTTTACATCTTCCACCATATTTCATGTA
>CM053791.1:669434463-669446963 GCA_028749045.1 Cupressus sempervirens | reverse complement strand
TTATATATATATATTTATATATATAAGTATATATATGTATATATATTATTAATAATAAGTAATTAATAGACAATTGGAATTTAAAGAGTAATTCTTTAAATAACAAATTATTTTATAATATAGGTTCAATTTAATCTTTTAAATTTGGAAAGAATTTCAAATAGTATTTTTAAAATGATGGGGGTCTAAATGGAAATATAGAACATTTAGAAAAAATTGAGTCTAATGTTTTTTTTTGGAGAAACTTTTATCTACCAATATGAAAACTTGGGTTAAGTTAAACATGAAATTTCTCCACTTGATATTTAAATTGGAAAAAACGTAAACCAAAACTTTTGTATTTAAATTCAAATTTGTAAACTTAGCAAAACCAAAACATGTGTTTGCATTGTGTATCCTTTATGCTATTGTTTTGGGTTTTGGGTTGACCAGTGTTGACCAGATATAGGACATTTACCAGAGGCTTGGGAGTTATGTGATTGTGATGTCATGATGATATTTAAATTTCAATCTTTATAAACCCAACCATGGTTATGTGATGGAATGCTCTATGTATTGGATGTGATTACTAATTGTTATAATTGAGATTCTTGTGTATGAGACACTTGACTTAACCATTATTTTTGGTCATCGATCAGTGATCCTTGGTTATTTTCTAGTCGCCATGTTGGGACTATAATGTGGATTTACTCTTGATGATGTCATGATGTGACATGTTTGACTCAACCATTTTTGGAGTCTTCGATCAGTTTGATTGAGATATATTTTCGTTATTGAGAACCATTGGATACTTTGATTATCAGTGATACCTCAGTTGCCAATAGAGAGCTATTGTGATCATGATTTTCTATGGATGTTTGCTCATGGAGATTTGATGCTTTTATGCATATTTAATGATTTTATTATGTATTATCTTTCATGATTTTGAGATTTATGATTCCATGAGCATTAGGGTAGGATATCTGCATGTAGTGATGGGAAGTGGCTTGCAATGGGGGCCAGGGCCCTAAGAGGCTGCCGGGGTAACTCATTGTAAGTTGGATTAATAAGTGATAACATTCACACCTAATACTAACTGAACGAACCTAAAAAGATAAGAGTTTTGTTCTCACCCATGCCTTGAGTTCTTGTATAGGCTAGGATGGGATTAGTGAGATGCATGGTTGTGACCTTGCATTCTATAGTATGCCTCTTCAATATGAGAGGATACTAGTGGCCGCATGAGATCAGTATGGACCTATGGAGTTTAGCTAACTGCCAGGGTAACTTGTACATGATAATTGCGATGACACTTTCTCGCTTGCATAGTAGGTTCCTACATGTCATTGTGTTCCTTTGGGATTAGATGTCAGATTTTGTGTTTGGAAACTTTGAGTTGGTATACTTTTAGGATTCCTGGACTTATAGAGATTTGTGCTATGTAGCTCATTTGGGACTTGAGATTATCTCCTCAGCATGGTGGGAGTGGACCACTTAGGTACCACGCGGTTGGGTAGTAGTGTATTTTCCACTCATATCATTTTGAGAATTCTTTGAGACATCGTGGCTGATGCGTCCTTCATGATGGTGGATATGTATCCTTTTTCATTGATGATTAGCATATGTTAGATGATGTTATCTTATGCTTATATTTGCATGTTAGATTACTTTCTACATATGATGTTGTATATGTTAGGAGTGACATTCCTACTATGTTAATACCAATGATCTCTTCGGTGATTTGGAATGTTACGCACGGAGGGATGGCTAGGATCCACGATGGTCTAATGATGCTATTAATGGTTGGGAGGAACCATGCACTTAGTTTATTATGTTGATCTTTATGATGAATGTATATGTCTTCTATGATGATGTATCATGTATATCATATGATTATCTTTACTTTGATGCATCATGGATTAGAATAGGATGATGTACCTTATTTTATGTATGTATATTCTTTTGAGCTTGTCATACCCTGTGACATGTACAGTGGATGATTGAGTATTTGAAATGTAATGTATAAACATTGGACTTATCATTATTATTTCATGTACATGTATGTTAGATGTTTCTAGATGTAATCCAATGTTAAGGGATCTTAACGAATGTAATCTAATTATATATGTTATGTTTACTTTCAGATAGACATTACTATAGTTTCTGTTATTGTGCATAAGTTATACGTGGTATTTACTTTCATGAAGAAAAAAAAATGCTACCAAACTTAGTGAAAATTCTAGGTTAATTCTTTGGATCCCTTGGCGGGGCATTACATCGAAGAACCTCAAATAATACCTATTCCAATATTATGCTCCCGTATCTAATCTCAAAAAACTCATCTTTCTGAGCCTTTCTATACCAAGAAGATAGGAAATTATCTTGGAACCTCTCCTTGAATATCTTCCAGCTAAATTTTTTTAGGCTAATATGTATCCTTCTCCTCCTCCATGCTCTACTAGGTGGAAGAATGATCTTCAAAGTGTGTAACTACACAACATGCTATCAAATTTCTTGCATAAGTATGGATAGAAAAGAAACAACCTAGGTATTAACCATATTTTGGCCTTACTATCACCTCCCTTTCCATGAAATAAAGGTTCTTAAGACTACTAAAGATCTCTCATCATATACAATCCAATGGTATCCTCACCACTCTCAATTTCACCTCTCTTGTGCACCCTTCTAGCATCAAATGGCGTGTGATAATACTCATGATATCATCTCTCTTCTTCTTGCTGAGACATATGAGAGTTTGCACCCTTTTATCATTCTAACTTGAAGCATGATATTGATAACCTAGAATCTAAGGTCCCTACTAAACTACAATATTCTACAAAAACAAAACCAATGCCTCAAGACCACCTTAATTCTCTCTATGTCTTTCTCATTCTCCTTAATGCTCTTTTTCATGATATTCCCCATGTTTTCCTTCCTCATGGTAACTATGGATGGTATTCTTCTGACCATAACCCTTCCACATATACATGTAGGAGGCATCCTTGATAGGATAATAAGAAATGAGTTAGAACCTCATGAAAGCATACAAGACTATGCCTTAAACACAAATTGTTTCATAGAAAGTATCAATATGTATAAACACAATATCCAAATATGATGCAAGAGAATCTTGAGTGTAAAATAAATTTTGCATTACCAAAAACCAAATTCCTTTTTGTTTCTTGAATAAGGGTTATCTGAGTGTAGGGTTGTTATTTCTGGAGGCTTGCAACTTTTTAAGTCACTCATATGAGCTCAAAATGTCCTAATTTGGATGTTCATTTTGGATATATCAACCTGCTAGTTGAGGCTTAGTGCCATATCATGAGTATTCATGAAGTTATTATGAATTTTTGGTGTACAATTTTGGTATAAAAACTTTAGGCTCAATTTTGAAGGCCTTAGAGGCCCCATATGGGCTTCAAAATAGGGTCTATTGGTGCTTAAGCATGTTGGTCCCTAAAGCTCACAAGCTAGGGATTCGAAAAAGGTGTTATAATTGTTGGAAATATAGGAGTAAATAAGAGGGGGGCTGAATCAATTACCACTAAAATAAATCTTACATCCCTTAGATGTCAACAATAAAATTTAAACTAAGAAAACTAATTGCTACTATTACTCGATAAACATAGAAAATGTCATTTCTTAGTAAATGCAAAGTGTGAATTACTTTTCACAAATTTTAAAACATTAATAGTAATTAATCTTTGCAAGCATAAGAGAAATAACATGAACACATGAGACACCAAGATTTAATATGGAAACCTAATTTGGAAAAAACCACTAATGTAACTAGTTATTGTTTTTCACTCTTCTGAAGTGAGCCTTGTTAAAGGTTACAAAATACACTGTTAGGTGTGACCTTGTTAGAGGATTTAATCACCCAACTAGGAGCGGTGTTACAAGAGGTCTTAAAAAAATTCAATAGAATTTCCACCTTTTTAGAGGATTTAAAACTAGTTGTTAAACCAACTCTATTAAGAGATTTTAGATCACTGCTACAATGGTTAGAGAGTATCAATGAAATGACCTGATTGTGATGCAACTAAATTGCTAAATCCATATCTCTTTTCTACTTAAGCTTGATCCTTCCTGATTAAATATTAATTTTCTACTCCACAAGGATACTTGCTTATCCTTCAAGTTTGTGCCATCTCTTTCCTTTTTCAATTCAATCAACACACTTGCACACACTTGAAAATGACAACTTGACCTTATATTTGTATCATCTAGATTGCCAAGTCAGCTCATTACAAATTAGAATGACCAATAATTATTACCATAATTGGATAGAACTAATACTTGAAATAGTTAAGCTTCGTATGCCAAAATAAAAAAATCTTTCATTAGCTGACCCTGCTTGGTAAACACTGGTCCTAAGACAATTTCTTGTGTTAATGAATAGAAGCTCAATTAACACTATGAACTTGTAAAAATCCTTTGGTAACTGAGTGAACTTGGTTAGCACTAACTCTATCCAACTTTCCTTTGTCAACCATGTGAACTTTATTAATACTATTTTTGCCATAATTTCCATTGATTCTCAAGTGAGCTCGATAGACACTATCTTTGTAGAGTAAACTTCAGGAATGCTCGCTAGACAAGGAAAACTATCTTCACTAACCAAGTGAGCTTGGTAAGCACTATCTGTCAACTAATTTGACATTTTTGTAACATCAAAGACAATATACAATTAATCAATTGTATCCAACAATCTCCCTCTTTAGCATTTATGACAACTCAACATGTCATAGTGCAATGAAATTTTGAGAACAAGAATCCCTCTGACAAAAAGTTTCTCCCTCTTTGGTTTTACACAAGAGCTTCTTCTTTATGTTGTATTCTCCCTTTGCATAACTTATTTTCAAACTTCTCCCTCTACAAACTCTACAAAATTTTAGAAAAATATAGATATGACAGTAAAATTCTACCTCTTTGACAAGACATGCCAAAATTTGTATCAATGTACCTTGAGTATTGATTCATATGCAATATTTTCTTGATTATGTTGCATCAATTGATTGATTTTTAACTTGGTTCTTGTTGATGTATCACTAAACTTTATTTAGTGAGCTTTAGATAGGGGAGTGACCCCTAGCTTGCCTCTTAGATACAAGAATGCATCCTTAGGTAATGGATTGGTAAATATGTCTGCAATGTATTCTTTTGTATGAACATATTCTAATCTGATTTCTTTATCCTACACCAATTCTCTAACAAAGTGATATTTTATAGCAACGTGCTTTGTTTTGGAATGCATTATTGGGTACTTTGATATGTTAATTATGTTGGTGTTATCACAATACATGACTATTGGCTCTTTGATTTTAACCTTCATTCCTTCCAGCAATTATTTGAACCAAACAATGTTAGAATAATTCACTACTATTGGTACATACTTTGCTTCTGCTATAGATTGGGATGTGTAGTTTTGCTTCTTGCTTGTCCAAGATGCCAAAATTTTACCAAGAAAGAATGATCCTTCACTTGTGCTTTTTCTATCTCAAGATTTTTTGCCCAATTAGCATTAGTAAAAACCTTTAGGTCTATATTTCCTCCAACTTTGTACCATAAACCATAGTCCTCAGTACCTTTTAGATATCTCAAAATTCTTTTGATTGGCATCATATGATTTTCATTGGGTTTAGTTGAGAATCTTGCCACTATCCCAACTAAAGCAATATTAGGCCTTGTGTGAACTACATACTATAATTTTCAAATCATTTATCTATATAAGGTGTAATCTACCTCTTTGGAGTCATCATCTTTGGTAAGCTTGAGTCTAACACACATAGGAGTACCAACTGGTTTATAATCTTCCATACCAAACTTCTTGAGTATCTCTTTTGCATACTTGGATTGGGTGATATAGATACCATTCTTGTTCTACTACATCTACAATCCAACAAAGAATTTTATTTTAGCAAACATGGATATCTCAAACTCTTTGTTCATTTGTTCTAAAAATGCTTTGCATAGATCATCATTTTCTATAAGTAGAGTGTCATCCACAAATATCTTTGCCAACACAATTTTGTTATCTGATCCTTCCTTGATGTATAGACTACTAGTATCATTTTTTCTCTAAAAACCAATCTATATAAGGTAGTTATGTAACCTTGCATACCATGCTCTAGGAGCAAAAGTCTTACATAATCAATTCATTCTTCTTGAGAATAGCCTTTGTACACTAATCTAGCTTTGCTTCTTGATACTTGTCCATCCTCATTCAGCTTATTTTTGAATACCCATTTTGTTCCAATCACATTTTTATCTTTAGGCCTAGGAAAAAGAGTCCAAGTTTTGTTCTTTTCTATCTGTTCTATTTCTTCACTCATAGCCTCAATCCAACTTTTATTTTCCAATGCATCTTTAACACTTCTAGGTTCAAATTTAGCAAGTAAACATGTACCTTTTAACTTACTTCTTGTCAGTGTACCTTTTTATTTACCTTCAATAATTTGATTAGGTGCATGATGCTTTCTGACATATTTGGCCAATATAGGTTCTTTTCCTTTTGAATGAATTGCACTATCTTCATTTTGAATTTCAAATTCAAGCTCAGGTTGTTCAGACTCAATAGGCATTGGCTTGGTAGCTGTAGAATGTGGCTCAGGTCCCTGTGACTTAGTTTGTACTTCTTACAACTCGGTAGCTATGGAGGACTCAGAAGGTGAAGTCTCCTTAGATGTGCTTGGAAATGTATCAGGTTCAAAGTAAACACATATTTTGCAATCTTCTGGTTCACTTTTTCTTTCTTCTTCAGTCTTTTCTACAAACTCATCAATTCTCACATGTGCACTTTCTATGATTTTATGAGTAGACAAATTCAAACATTTACATGCCTTACTTCTATAGGAATATCTTAAGAATAAACCTTCATCAACTTTCACATCAAACTTGCCTTTTCTAGACTCTTTCAAGATATAACATTTACTTCCAAATACTTTTAGGTAACTTACATTGGGTTTGTAGCCATACCATAATTCATAGGGAGTTTTGTGTGAGTCCTTCTTCAACTAAATTTGGTTCAAAGCATGGACTGTAGTGTCAATGGCTTCCTTCCAATATTTTATAGAAAAATTATTTTCAATCCTTAGAGTCCTTACACAATCCACGATGGATCTATTTCTTCTTTCAACTATTTCAATTTTCTCAGGAGTACCAGGGGCTGATACTTGCCTTTTGATTCTTCTTTCAATGAAACAATTATTGAATTCATTGGAGATGAATTTAGCACCTCTATCTAATCTTAAGAATTTCAATCTTCTTCCTATTTCTTTTTCTACTCTTGCTAGATACCATTTGAATTTCTCAAATGCTTCCAACTTTTCTCTAATATATATAAAAATCATCATTCTAGAGTAGTCATCAACAAAAAGAATAAAGAATTTTTGTCCACTATAACTTTCCATTCCAATGGGTCCACATATGTCAGTATGCACAATTTCTAAGACATCTTTAAATTGATAGTTTTTGCTCTTAAAACTAGTATTTCCCATTTTGCCAATCTGACAATTTTTGCATAATCCAACATCTAGTTTCTTCAAACTAGGGATACCTCTTACTTTTTTGAATTTTCTTATCTTGACCATCGTATCAAAGTTTACATGACATAGTCTTTTGTGCCATAACCAACTTTCTTCCATTTGAGCAATAAAACATGAGCAATCACCAAGATCAAGATAAAATATTCTACATTGAATCCAATGTTTATTAGCTATGCTACACTTAATAGGTTATGTTTCAGTCCTTCAACCCAATAGGCATTGTCACATACAAGTTCATTGGGTAATGATATCCAACCTTTCCCTTTTATGCAACAAGGTTCATTATTTACAAACCTTACACTACCTCCATCATAGTGTTCAAAGTGTTCAAGTTTTGTTTTTTTTCCAGTCATATGATGTGAACATCCACTATCTATGATCTATGTGTCATTTTTACTGACGTGTGAGATAAGTGCCATCTTATCTTCTTCTTCATCATACTCATCTTTTATATCAATGTATATTATCTCATCTTCACTGTTATCCGAATCTTTAGCCATAAAACAAGTTTTCTTACCTTTGTCTTTCAAGGATTTGTGACTTTTGGATTCCTTCTTGCCTTTGTACTTGTGGCTCTTCTTCTCATCCTTTCTTTCTCTATTTCAGCACTTGGTAGCAATATGACCAATATCTTCACATGAAAAGTAGATTAAAGGAACCTTACCGTTGTACTTTCCTCTTTCTCTAAAATATTCTTTTCAAGTAAAGCTTCAACAATTTCAAGATCACTATCTGAGCTTTCCTTAGTTTCTTCTTCACTTTCAAACTGATTTTACTTTATCTTGGTTCCTTTTTCTTTGAGTGAAAGTTTAGCCTCAAATGCATACTTAACATTTTTGGAAGCTGGAACATAATTGTCAAAGTTGTCTAGCTCAAAAGTTGTCAATCTTCCTACTAAGGAATCCAAACTTAATTTTTGATTTGGATCACATCTCTTTTCTTGAATAGTAGATACTCTAATTACATAGATAAGGCACAATGCTCTGAGAAATTTACTTACAATAGTTTTGTCTTTGATTTCTCCTCCAGAAGCTTTGATTGCACTAACACTACCTTTGATTATTTCTACATATTTGGCAACATTTTCATCTTCTCTCATTCTCATCTAATAAAACTATCCTCTAGGGCATTCTACTTAGGCTCTCCTTACATTTTCATCACTGCCATAGATGTCCTTTAGCTTGTTCCACATATCAAAAGTAGTTTTACAATCTTTGATCTCATCAAATTCATTATAGCTGAGAGCAAATGCAATATCAATCATCATGATGTTATAGCTCTTTTTCTTAGTAAGATCTCCAATAGATAATGTACTAGTAGGAGTTCTATATTCTTCATCAAGGAATTTGTAGCCTAAATTACTAGTGGTGGCCAGATGAAGTCTCATGAGTCCCTGTCATGATGAAAAGTTGTCTCTATTTAGCTTTGGAATCTCTCTCTTGTAAGACATCTTGATCTTTAGCTTAGGTCCTTAAAAACTTTCCTATAAGAACCAATAACTCTGATACCAATTGTTGGAAATATAGAAGGAGTAACTTGGGGGGGGGGGGGGGGGGGCGGTGAATTAGTTACAACTATAAAAATCTCAGATCCCTTAGATGTCAACAATAACATTTAGAATGAGAAAATTGATTACTGTTGTTACTTGGTAAACATAGAAAATACTACAACTCGATAAATGTAGAGTGTGAATTACTTTTAGTAGATCTTAAAACACTAATAGTAATTAATCTTTGCAAGAATAAGAGAAATAACATGAACAAATGAGACACTAGGATTTAACATGGAATCCTAATTTGGTAAAAACCACTAATGCAACTAATTACTATTTTTCACTCTTCTGAAGTGAGCCCTATTAGGAGCCAACCTTGTTAAAGATTACAAAACACACTGTTAGGTTTGACCTCATTAGTTGATTTAATCATCCTGTTAGGAGTGGCCTTGCAAGAGGTCTTAAAAAAATTCAATGGAATTGCCCCCTTGTTAGAGGATTTACAACTGGCTATTAAACCAACTCTGTTAAGAGATTTTAGATCACTGCTACAATGGTTAGAGAGTAACAATTGAATGACATTATTGTGATGCAATTGAATTGTTGAATCTAGATCTCTTTTCTACTTAAACTTGATCCTTCCTAATCGAATATTACTTTTTTGCTCCACAAGGATACTTTCTTATCCTTCAAGTTTGCTCCCTCTCTTTCCTTTTTCAATTCAATCAACACACTTGCACACACTTAAAAATCACAACTTGACCTTATATTTATATCATCCAGATTGCCAAGTTGGCTCATTACAAATTAGAATGACCAATAATCATTACCATAGTCAGCTAGAACCAATACTTTAAATAGTTAAGCTTCATATGCTAAAATAACAAAATCCTTCATTAGCCAACCCTGCTTAGTAAACATTGGTCCTGAGATGATTTCCTATGTTAACCAATAGAAGCTTGGTTAACACTGTGAACTTGCAAAAAACCTTTTGTAACCGAGTGCACTCAATTAGCAATAACTCTATCCAACTTTCCTTTGTTAACCATGTGAACTCAGTTAACACTGTTTTCACCATAATTTCCTTTGACTCCCGAGTGAGCTTAGTAGACACTATCTTCATAGAGTAAAATTCAAGAAAACTTGATAGAAAACAAAAACTATCTTCATTGACCAAGTGAGATCAGTAAGCACTATCTGTCAATTGATATGATATTTGTGTAACATTAAAGATGACACCCAATTAATCTTTTGTATCCAAAAATAATATCTGATCAGAGTAACAATATAAAAGTTATGGTCTTTTGAACTTGGGACACAAAAAATTTCCAAAATAAGCATCAAAGGTGTATTAGGTTTATTCTATATGTACTTTTAACGTTATTTAGTCTCAACAGTTAGGGTTTGATGTTTAGAAACTTCTTGGGTGGTGTATAAATGCCTATATAAAGAATTATTATACATTGTCTAGCACAACTCTGGGTGTTAGCTCATAAATTTGTGTTGCAAATTATTGAAAGGAAGGAGCTCATGTGGGGTTGCATATCGTATTTTAAAATTCTACAATTCTGGATTTGCAGCAATAGTAAGAAGCCCATACTTTGTTCTTGCAATTTGCCATTATTTCTTTGATTTTTCTATTTTTTTGTGGTATTAAGGGAATCATCATTAATAAAGTTAGAGTAAATATAACTTCAACTATGATGTAATTATACTAGGACTCTATTTTGGGTTGAGTGTATAGATAAAACATTGATTGTGAGGCAATTTACACTAGGGTTTTAGTGGAAGTACATAAATGCCTCCATGAAAAGAACATGGTGTAAGAGCCGTAAGTGTTACATTTGAGGGTTTTAGAGCCCTCTAGAGATAGATGGAAGCTTTGGAGGAAGCAATGTGTAGAGGAATAACTCTCAATGTAAGAGATGGAAGTAAGGATGATGAAGAAGAAGAAAATAATGAAGAAGGTGAAGTTCTAAACCTATAAGAAGAGACACATTTTAAGGCCATCTTCAAGATTGGAAAAAGAACTAAGTTTGAGGTTTTCACATTTTTAAGAAATCTTAATCCAAAGGAATTGCTTGATTGGATCAATGAATTGGAGGAATACTTTCAGTGTGAAGGCATTGAGGATTTTGATAGGATCAAGTTTCTAAGGATAAAATTGAAGGGTCATGCAAAGATTTTCTAGCATGAGATTCAATTGGAGTGAAATAGAAGAGGGAGTGAAAAAATAACAAGATGGAACTAGATGATAGATAAATTAAAGTGTCAATTCATTCCTATAAATTATCAACTTGATCTACTAAAGATAATGCAAGGGTTGAAGCAAATGGGAAGACCTGTTCAAGAGTATATAAAAGAGTTTTATAGGGTTCTCATTATAATAGGCCATGTAGAAGATGACAAGGAGATGTTGAAAAAAAATGATTAATTGTTTATTATTTTTGATGTTACACAAAATGTCCTATCATTGCTAGCTAGTATATACTGAGCTCACTTGGGCGAAGAAGATAGTGTCTATCAAGTTCACTCGATTGTCAAAGGAAAATTTGTAGAAGTTGAACATTAACCAAGGTCACTTGGATAATGAAGGAAATGTTGGATGGAACCAGTGTTAACCAAGCTCACTTGGTTACCAAAAGAACATTTTGAATATGCCATGTTAACTGAGTTCACTTGGTTAACACAAGAAAATTGTTTATGAGTCAGTGTCTACCAAGCATGGCTAGTTAATGAAGGATTTTCTTGTTTTGGCATATTGAGTTTAATTTATTTAATTATTTGGTTATAGTCAATTGGGAAGATGAATATTAAGTATTCTACATTGTATTCAAGTTGAGTTGACAATGTGTAAGATATAAATATAAGGTCAAGTTGAGGATTGAATGTGTGGAAGAAAATAGAAGATTTGGTGATGCTTAGAGGAAGCAAATGTGAAGGATAAGAAAAATATCTTTCTTGAGATGCAAAGATACATTCGATCAAGAGGGATCAAGTATACAAGCCAGAATTGAGATATGTAATCAGCAATTTAGTTGCATCAGAAATCAAGTCATCTAATTATTACTCTCTAACGATTGTAGTAATGATCTAAATCTCTTAACCAATTGGCTTAATAGCCAATTGTAAATCCTCTAACAAGGTGGCATTTCTAATTGAATTGTCTAAAGACCTCTAACAAAGCCACACCTAATAGGGTGATTAAATCCTCTAATAAGGTCACACCTAACAATATCTTTTGTAACCTTTAACAGGCTTGGCTCATAATAGGTCTCACTTCAAAAGAGTGAAAATCGATAACTAGTTGGAATTGGTGGTTTTTCCCAAATTGGGTTTCCATTATAAATCTTATTGTCACTTGTGTTCATGCTATTTATTTTATGTTTTTACAAATAATTTAAATAAGGTTAATCATACAAAACATCTTATGATTTTCATTTGTCAAGTTATTGTTGCTATTGAGTTATTGATTAGTT